>SZWC01009849.1:42318-81901 GCA_023375785.1 Penium margaritaceum
AGCACGCTGCTGTGCCAGCAGCAGAGACTGCAGCGCTCGCCATGGTGCTGAGAGCTCTGCGGAGGAACCAACGAGAGCCACAAGACAGGGCAAAGGGGGGAGGCAGTAGAGCAGCCATGGTTAGATTTTTTCCACAATGCACTCCACGAGTGTGTCGTTGGCTCATGATTGGTCGAACGCAGCTCCCATTCTCTCAGCAGCAGTTGGAGGTGTCACGGTCGGAATCGGAATATGCACCAGAAGCGGGTGAGACAGCTACAGCGTGCAGCAGCAGCTTGCCCCATGCAAAGGATCAACACATACCAAGGAAGCTTGGTGGAAGCTTGCAAGCTTTGGAGGATCAACACATCTACTGCACAGCCACGGAGAGGAAGCAAGATCACTGGCAGCAGCAAGACTGGGTCGACACCAACGACGGCGACGAAGGTGACAGAGGCAGCGGCGGCAATTGCAGAAGCAAGCGGCCGCAGAGGCGGCTGCTGGTGGCGGCGGCGACAAGGACGACAACGACAATGACGTCGATGACGACGTCGACGACGACGACAACGACGACGACGACGACGGCGGCGGCGGCGGCGGCGGCGGCGGCAGCGGCGGCGGCGGCGGCGGCGACGGTGGCGGCGGCGGCGAGGGCGGCGACGACGACGACGACGACGACAACGACGACGACGACGACGATGACGACAGCGACGTACCCTGCCGCACCCACTGTCGCCTGCAGGGAGGCCATATCAGATGTGCCCTCGCCAACAGGTGCTGCGGTCACGCCGCTCACGAACCACGAGCACACCGGGTCTGGCACGAATTCTGTCACTTGGAACGAGGCAACAGCCTTCTTGCGACGGAGCACCTTCTCGAGTGGTGGCTGGAAACGACTCCTCTGCCCGCCCCACTGCTCTGCGCCCGATTGCGCTGACGTCGCCGTCACCCACAACGCGTGGCTGAAAATCGCACGGCACGAGCCAACGGTGGCCGTGGGAGCCCCGACTGTTGGCGACACCCAACATGAGAAAAGTGCAACCAAGTACTTTCAGATGAGCATAGAAAACAATTAGACCCTTCAAGAATATCGTATAACGGAGATTGAGTTCAAAACATCATGCAAGAAACTGACGCCTCTAGAATATATTTTTCAAAAGTATCATTCTCATGAAATGGCCCTCCGCTGGCTTAGCATCCAAAAACATCACCACGTTGTAGGAGATGGCACGTCATCAGCCCAACTTCGCATATTAACTGCTGGCCCGTTGATTTTTGAATGAAAATTTCCCCTTCGTAAGAAATAGTAACATTTTTACAGAGAATTCTATCTTCGTGGACAGGACCATGAAACTTGGCTTCAATCCATCCTTTTCATTTCCCACGAGTATCTTTCAGGGGAGAAGGGAAAAACTTAATAAGAAGAATGATTTTTTTCTACGAATATTACTTCCTTTTACGAAGAGATAATGTTTAAGATAAAATAGACGCCCATCGATCACTTGTGATGTTTTTGTTGTGCTTTGTGCAGTTCCTGTACAGTTTACTGTGACCACTCGGCCGTGTCCATACTCGTGCAGATCCCTGAGGCAGGCGGCCCTGGTGACACCGGCGCGACGACAGGCGGCGGACCACCCGTCTGGAGCTGACCGACCACTGTTCCAGAGCCCCAGATGTCACCGGGACTCCTTGCTGTGACTTGTACGTCTTGCAGGCGCTTTTCGGCGGACTGGGCATGAGGCCAATTTGCATGTTTTTGCATTACACACTCACTGTCAGTCGATGGATGCATGCATGTGACCAGTCGTTGCGTGCGTCTTTTGATTCTGCACGTCTAGGTTCAGACGGCGTAGGATTCTGACATGTGTGCGCAGAGTTACGGCCAAAATAGTGGTTTTGGGCCGGTTTTAGGACAGTTCTTGGACTGCCGCGTGCGACACCCGCCGTGCGCCGCGGCAGGTATTAATGCCCTGGACCTGTCAGTTGTCATTTCTCTCTGCATTTACTAAGCTATTGAAGCTTATGAGACTTTGTGCGTCTCCCTAGCCTGATCCTTGCTGTTTCTTGCACCTGCCTGCTTGCTAGTGCGTCAGCTGACTGGACAGTGTCGCCACGTCAGCAGCAGCAAGGCTAGGAAGCTTCCTAGCAGTTTCTAAGTTTTGTGGATGACGTGGCATCCCTTGCGATGGGGTGCTATAGTTGTCTGCTATGTACCGTAGGGCCATTTTTCCAGGTACCAGTTTGATATACTACCTAAGGAGGGGGGGCATTTCAGTATTCTCTTCGGAAGAGAGCCACCTCTATACACTACCGTCGACCTTGTCTATGCTACTCTAAAAATTATGTTTTTATATTTTTCTCGACCCCAACATTAACGGGCTAGTGACGGAAGCCCCTACTGGTGTTCTAAAATAAATGCCACGCACATCGGAACATTCATTTCCTGGTAACTTTTCAGACGTTTGCATCGATAGAACGGGCACAATATTTTGGGGTTTCCCCTGTGGGGATTCCTTGAACAGACAATGTTAGGGCTGTACAGACCATTCTGCCAAAGCGTCAAGGGCCGTCCGTGATAGACCTCGGGCAAGTGAAATTCCTTGAGCGGAGGGGTGGGGGGACGAAGGCCAACAGGCGAAGACTTTGGAGGTCAGTCGCACCATCGCGCGCCTACCGATCCCAAAATCTGGCCAGATTCTCTGCCACGCAGGCACAAGGAAACAAATGTCCCCGTGGTTGAGATGCACGTTTTCTGACATCGCTTTTCTTAACCGCGGTCGGAGGCCCGTTACAAGGGGTTACATAAATACCACACAGGTCGGCGTTTAAGCCTGACTTCTGGATTGATCACAAGCACAGAAAGATGGGGGCTCAAAAATGTCCAGCACGGATGGATACAAATATTTCTATGGAAATTTAATGTGTATTTCACAAAAGCTTCTTCAATTTTCTTCATTTTCAGTTCTTTGGGAAGGATTCCTTGACAAAAACATCTACATAATCGCACATATCAATTTGAATGGAGTGCTTTATTTAATAAGGTTTCAAAAAATAAAATCAGTGTATGATCTCAATATGATATGTAATATGGAGGGAAAACCAGTTTCTAGGCTTTAGCTTGTGTCAGCATTCATCAATTATGCCTTAATCGTGCCAACCATCAGTGGCCAAACAGGTGCTTTGGTGTCCGAAAAAAAAAAAAAACATTATTCTTGCTCATCTACCCAACTTAATTTTCATTTCATTAGCGGAACATATCAGGGGATTAAAACCTTGTGACAATTGGTCACACTAAGCAAGTGTAACGGATCGAGTCTCCAACTCTTGGTCTGAAGTCGTCGTCTGAGTTCACAGAATGGCGTTCTCAATTCGCGTTAGGGGTCTACCCCCTTTGCACGACTTAAGGGCAATCAACATCAACGACCGAGAGAAGGGAGACTAGAATGTTTCGAGTCTCCGGAGGCCCATTTCCGTTTTTGACCTTTCCCCAGGTTTTGGGACCCAAACCGAGGGTTTTTATCTCGAATTCGTGCATTCGCATGAGCTTTTCAGTTTCCAAACTCATAGTCTGTCCTAAACGAACGCGAATTTCATTTTTTAAGCGTCGGCGTGAAATCGTCGCATGCGATGCACGATCGGCAGTTTTGGCGCCGACTCCTCTCGTGCGCTTCCCTTGCCCTCCCTCTCACCCTCGCTCCCCCTATCCCTCGTCCTCGCTTGCTTGCTTGCAAGGATGGCGAGGGGGGGGGGGGCGAGAGCACGAGGCCACGAGGCCTCACCCTCAAGGCCCTCGTGGCCCCTCAGCCACCGATCGGGCTGAGGCAGTAATTGGCGGCTGGCGACTGGCTGACTGGTGGCCGGCCGGTCACTTGGCCGGCCGCCAGTCGTCCAGCCGGCCGGCAGCGAACTGGCCGGCGGCNCATTTTTTAAGCGTCGGCGTGAAATCGTCGCATGCGATGCACGATCGGCAGTTTTGGCGCCGACTCCTCTCGTGCGCTTCCCTTGCCCTCCCTCTCACCCTCGCTCCCCCTATCCCTCGTCCTCGCTTGCTTGCTTGCAAGGATGGCGAGGGGGGGGGGGGCGAGAGCACGAGGCCACGAGGCCTCACCCTCGAGGCCCTCGTGGCCCCTCAGCCACCGATCGGGCTGAGACAGTAATTGGCGGCTGGCGGCTGGCGACTGGCTGACCGGTGGCCGGCTGGTCACTTGGCCGGCCGCCAGTCGTCCAGCCGGCCGGCAGCAAACTGGCCGGCGGCCAGCAAAGTGCTAGCCGCCGGCCAGCCCTCGCTGACGCAAGGGGTGGTGTGCAACCACCCCTCGCTTCAGCGAGAAGGGAGGGACGAACCGCCCCTCCCGCTACATTCCTCCCCTCTTTATTATGAACCGTCCCAGTTCATGAACAACAAGCAAGGTTTTCAGTTTGTGAGTCATCAGAATTGTGAAAGAAAATTGAATGATTTCAATCACCAACTAAACATGAACACGTGCATGGCACTTGGACCTAAGATGCAGCTTGTCGGTCAGCACGGCTAGCGGCCTCCCCCCTTTAGGCTGGAGCGACAACCATGTTGGGCGTCACCAACCTCCTATGGTTGCAGTCCATGAATGCCGCCCTGCAGGAATGTTGTTCACTTTTTCTGCATTTAGGTGTTGCCCCTTGACACCCGTCGATCCGTGCGAGCTGCCAGCTCGCTCCAATACTCATTGACCAACCCTGTGGGCAACCGAGATTCGAGCTCCCATGAGTTATGTTCAGGTCCACGCCCGGCCCAATGAACGAGGTATTTCCTATCAACCCGCAACCAAAGAGTACGCTTTTGGTGTTGGAGTAGGCGAAGAGCCTCGTATTGGCCATCGACAGCAAGGACTATCGGTGGTGGCTAAACGGTTTCCGCTGCAGTGTATGGAGCCAACAGGCTCCCATGAAACGCGTCATGTATCTTCATACTCGGCGAAAGCAGCAATCAGTAAGCCACCAGCCCGATGCATACAACGATGGGAAACGACCCAATCCACTTCAGTAGAAGTTTTTGTGCCCCTAGCGACTTCAGCCGAAGATTCCTAGTGCTAAGGAGCAATTTGTCACCGATGTCCAATGAGACCTCACAGCGAATTTCGCCGGCATATGCCTTTTGTCGTTGCCGAGCAGCTTGAAGGTTGATTAGCCCCTTGCAACAAGGAGTGTATGAGCTTGGCAAAGGCTTGAGCAGAATGAACCTGTCCTCCTCTACTCCCGCTCCTCACCAATGAAAAGGGCACCACTGGATTCCACCCACTTTTCAACACAAACGGTGTGAACTGTGTAGACATTTTTACTGAGTTATTCATAGCAAACTCTGTCGGTGCTAAGAATTCTTCCCAGTTATTCATGGCAGGGTCCACGTACATGCGGAGCATTTGTTCCTGAGTGTGGTTCATGCTTCTCTGTTTGTTCGTGAGTTTGAGTGTCGTCATTTGCGACTCACCGCCGAAGTACTTGTGCATTTTTTGCTAGACCTTACTAGCAAATTTTCGATTTCGATCGGAGATAATGCGCAACGGCAAGCCGTGGAACTTTAGGACACTGTCAAAGAAGAGACGAGCGGTCTCCTCTGCGTTCACATTGATGGTTGTAGGAATTAACTGTATCATCTTTGTCAAAACATCCACAACCACTAGTATTGCATCATGGCAATGGGTCGTGTCCGGAAGACCTGTAATGAAGTCCATGCTAACGCACTCCCGTGGAGTCTCAGGAATGGGAAGCTGTTGGAGGAGTCCCGCAGGCTTCTTGTTACTAGCCTTATTTCAAAGACATGGTTCGCATGTCATGCAATACTTACGGACATCGACACTCCATCCTTGCCATCAATAGTGGTCTGAGAGTGCCTGTTCGGTCTTTCGAGGTCCCACATTACCTGCGACCGGCGGGTCGTGGAAGTGGGAGATAATCTTTGCTCGAAGGTCTCCCGAGTTTGGCAGAACAACTTGTTCTCCGTGCCATAAGATGCCTCCGACCTCCACCAAACTGTACTTTTCCAGATTTTGAGATTCTTGAAACCAAGAATCCACACAGTATCCCATCTGGATCCTATTTACAAAATCGTTGTAATGGATAATCTCTCATGGTGGTTGCCGCAGAGGTGCAGGGGGATCTGGTGATTGTATTGTTGCTGTTGCAATGGCCATAAAACATCCACCGACCTCAGTGGTTGCTTTAACTTCCACAGGCTGTCGGCTTCGTGGATCGGCCACATTGATGCGTCCTGGCCGATATTCCCATGTGAACGAGAATCAACTCAGGTATTCGCTCCAACGCGCTGGTCGTCTTGACAGGTTCGGTTGCGTTTGGAAAAACACCAATGGATTATGGTCGGTCACAACCGTCGTACCCCCTTTAACACCCTCGAGGTACCAACGCCACATCTTGAAAGCGTGTACTACTACAAGGAGCTCTTTATCCCCAGTCGTGTACCACGTTTCCGCGGGGATGAGCTTCCGGCTCACATACGCAACTAGGTGACCATTATGCATGAGGACGGCTCCGAGTCCTACTACCTACGCATCACATCGAACCTCCCATGGTTGCGATGGATCCGGAAGAGCTAGGATGGGTGCTGTGGATAGAAGCTCTTTGACTTTGAGAAATGCGTTCTTACAATCAGGTGTCCATTCTCAGTGCACGTCTTTTCGCATCAGCTTGGCTAGCAGTGCTACCGGGGTCAAATACCCTTGCATACATCGTTGAAAGTAGTTTGCAAGGCCAAGGAAAGACCGAATCTGCACAACATTTTCTGGGCGTGGCCAGTCTATAGTGGCTTGGACCTTTTGTGGGTCGACACGGATGCTGTCCTTGCCGACGATGTGTCCAAGATATTTGAGCTCATCTTGTGCAAACTTGCACATGCTCACTTTCGCATAGAGCTTTTGTTCCGGAAGGATTGTGAGGACTTTGTGCGGATGTTCTATGTGCTCTTCCATTCATTTGGAGAGAATTAGGATATGGTCCAAGTAAACCAACACAAACTGATGGAGTTGCTTGGCGAACGTTCGGTTCATTTCTCCTTGGAAGGTTGTCAGGGTGTTTGTTAGCCTGAAGCATAGCACCTCGAATTGATAGTGTTCCATGTGTGTTCGAAACAAAGTTTTGGGAACATCATCTTCCGTGATGCGGATTTGATGGTACCTTTGGGACAAATCCAAGGAAGAAAACACTTTTGCCCCTTGGAGTTGGTAAAGATGGTCCTCAATGCGCGGTAAGGAGAATCGATTTTTCACCGTTAGCTTGTTCAACGCCAGGTAATCCACGCACATGCGTAAACCACCATCCTTGTTGTTCAAAAGGTGATCGGCGCACCGTACGGTGAGTTACTTGGCTCGATCCATCCTTTTGCAAAGTACTCTTTGATTTGGCATTTAGCCTCTCGCCTTTCTGCTGGACTAATACGATACATAGGTCTCAACGGGGGAGTCAACCCCCGGTTGCAGTGGAATCGTGTGACTCATGTGTCTTTCTGGTGGAAGCCGACCCGGTGGGTCTTGGAATACATCCGAGAACTCTACCAATAAAGTTTTGATCTCTTGTGGCATGTCTTCCTTCACGTCATCCTCCACTTTTTGCAGCTGAGCCAAGAAGTATTGACAAACTTGTCGAATACGTCTCTTGACCTGCATCGTAGACAAGCTAGCATGGACTTTGAGTCGGTTCGATAATTTTTCCGTACTCAGAATCAACGTAAAGGGACAATGTCCGTTTCAAAGGATCAAATGCTTTGATTCAAAACACATTAGAGCCTTTTTTCATAAAGCCAGGGATCGCCTAGCACCACGTCAAACGGGTCAAGAAGGTTGAGTACCTTCAACGTGACATTTTGTGTGTACCCTTGAATAAAAGTTTTTGCTTTACAAGTACCGATCACGGGTACCGTACGGGTGTCACTGACAACAACTACGCGATTCGATGGCTCGTACTTCAGGCCAACCTGTCAGGTAAAGCCAAAGATAGCAAAGGAGTCGTGTCCTCCAGTTTTAGCAAGTACGTTCATGGGAGCACCAGGTAGGTGTCCTTTGAACTGCATCGTCATGTTGCCTCCGCTCTTCCGAGTGAACATGCTCGACGATGGCAAACAGAGTTTGTGATAGAAACGGAATCTAGACGGCGGACGACGCAGCTCCCATGATTCACCTACTCTAGTCCACATCTTGTGGGCATGCGTGAATTGTGCTAGCACCTTCCAGTCTTTAAACTTTGCTCGTTCAAAATCGTCGAGAAAAGGTACCGCAAAGGTGATTGAACTCATCGCTTTGAGGGCGTTTGCTTCAATCACTGTGTTACACAATTCTTGCATAATGGCCTGTGTCAGCACCACTAAGCAGGTTCGGTCATGCATCTCATCTAGTGATGCAAGATTTAGAGGGCAATGTCGATCAACAAGTGCAGAATGAGGGTACATGAGAGGGGAGAAAACAACAGAGAAATTTGAACTCATCAAAAACTCAAATCATTTAACATCCTCATCTAAAAACATGAACCCACACTCGTGATCCAGTTTTATCGCTGAGTGGTCCCCACTAAAATCACTCAAGGGTGGGGAAAACCCACCCCACGGCCTTGTCCGTTACCACTGCCAGGCCCATTGCCTCGATCGCGACCCTGTCCATGGCCCTGTCCGCGGCCTCCTGGTGCAGCTTCCCGACGAGGTGCTATGGCTGCGGCTAACGCCGCTGCCTCTTGTCCACCACCAGCAACCTCAGGGCACTGAGCCCAGAAGTGTCTGGGCTGCATGCAGTTGTGGCATAGTCCTTTGCGGAAGGCCGTGCTACAACGCTCGCGCACCACCGGCAGGTCGTCATTGTCGCGACCACGCTTGTGGTTGGCGGGCGAGTTTCCACCAGTCTTCTTAGTTGAGGGGTTTGCGGGCTGCTTGCCCTTGACCCCGCCCCACTGCCCGGCTGTCCCTCCAGTCCCTGCAGCATCCATGCGTGCATCATGACCTTGCTGTGCACGCATGTTCGGCCGTGCGTCTAAGTAGTGCTTTGGGTTCGCCGAATACACTTTGCTCATGCAGTCGCGCATCGCCCTCCAGCTTGTCCAAGCTTGGCTTGTTGCGGTCATGGTGGTCTTGTCTTTCAATTTCTCGATGGAAAGACCATCGCGCAAGTACTTTAGCAGCAAGCACTCTGGGTACTTGAAGGTCTGGGTACCGTCGCTCTTGGTGAAGCTTTCGGCTTCCTCCACGAGTGCGGTAAACTTGCTCAAGTAGGCCTAAATCGAGTTACCTAGCTGCCTGAAGTCCTTGATCTTGTGGAAGACGTGCTGCACCTTCTCACGCTAGGTACACGTCTTACGCACGATTGTGCAGAAGGCTTCCCACGGCATGGGCTACCCCTCGAGGTGAGGCCTCTGCACACTCCACTTGTTGACCACGTACTTGAAGAGCTTGTCTTCAAGCCGAGTCGTGGCAAGGTCGCCCCACTGACTCAGTGGATTCTTGTGGATGCGTAGGACGTGCTCCATGCGGTCCAGCCTATTGGTCAGCTTCATGCCCTTCCGCAACATCTCCACACTGTGGAGGAAGGACGTGTTTATGACCGGCCTCGAAGTCTTTGAGATAGGCAAGTCATTGCTACCACCGACAATGGAATCTGCAACTGCGGCGTGCTGCTGCTACTGCATCTGTACCTTGGTCATGCTATGCAACGCCTTGTCGAGGTCGTTGCATTGGCGGCTTGCCTCATGTGCTACCAGGCACTGCAATTGGCGATCACGGTCAAGGTCTGTGATGTTTTGTCCGACGTGGGCCAGCAGGTTGGCAAACACAAACTTAAGCTCTGATGTTGTCAGAGCATTAGCGATAGCCTCCGGGGCCTCGCGTTGCTCGTGTACCTTTACCCACTGTAGGAGGGTACGTTTTGCTTACACACCTCCAAGGAGCCCCACCTTTTTGAGGAGAATGTCGTCAGCAATGACGCTTGAGTGGGCACTGCCGTGCCCAATTGCGGCCACATCGTAAGAAGGGGGGTCCGCCCCCACTCCTCCAATTTGTGCCGTACCTCTACTGTCGGTGATGATCTTGAGTCGGCCTGCCGCCTCAATAGAAAGCTCTGCAAGCCTGTGGCGGTCATCGTGAATTGCCTTCGAGACGACGTCATCTGGCTCGTTCTCGCGGGAAATTCCCGTGTGGCTGCTTTCGGCGCCCTTGCTGCTCTTAGCAGTCTCGCTGCCGTCGGCAGCTTCAGGTGATGCGGCGAGTGCCTTGCCCTTCTCAAGCAATTGGCTCGAGTTCCTTGCACGATGATGGCAATGATCACGGTCTTTGTCGCCTTCGCCATCGTCGGCGTCATGCTCTTCGCCATGGTCCCCCTCCAAGAGATCCTCCTCCATCGCGTCGTCTGCTGTGTGGGGGTCGCCCACGTGCACGTTGACGTTCTCGTCGAGTACTTTGGTGACGTGCGCATGCTTCTCGGTGTCGCCTAGGTTTGCGTTGATTTCCTTTGACGTTACGGTTGCCTGTGGTTTGGCAACCGTGCTCGGGGCGGAGGCTCCCAAGACTTGGAGTCTGCCGAGAGCGTGTGGTGAGGTCGTCACCACCTTGCCCTTGTTGTTCGTCGATGGTCCGGCACTTGCCATCTCGTTGTCCGTGCAACTAGCACGTGAAACTCGTTGTGGAGATCACCCCACAGCTTCGAGGAGGGATCGCCTCCCACAAACTCCTTGCTCTCACGACCGGTAGAGCAATTGTAAATTCAATTTCTGTTTTCCTAGGCCGCCATGTCAGCGCAAGGGCATGGATTTTGAAACTACTCTTCCTAAGCTGTGACTCATGGCAAATGGTAGTGACAAGAATCTAGGAAAACAGAAAAGTACAAAACAATGGAATGAGGAGGAATGTGAGTGCCGTGCACAAAACAAGAGCAAAGAGTGAGGAGGAAACTAATAATTCCTAGCAAGTCCTCCACTCTCTCTAACAACTTTTTGTCTTCCTCTTGTCTTTTTGTCTTCCTTGGCGTTCTCTTCACGCTCCTTGATGCCTCTCGCGTTC
This sequence comes from Penium margaritaceum, assembly GCA_023375785.1. NCBI lineage: Eukaryota > Viridiplantae > Streptophyta > Zygnematophyceae > Desmidiales > Peniaceae > Penium > Penium margaritaceum. The sequence goes on from SZWC01009849.1 coordinate 53,318, forward strand.
TTGGACGGCGGTGTTGGGGAGCCGCCACAAATCTTCAAGGTGTCACCCTCCTTCTTTTTTGCGTGCTCTCAGGCCGTGAGAGTCCCTAAGCTTCGGAAGGGGCGGTGTCCCAATTTTCGGATGAAGGAGTTTTGAAGAAGCCTTGAAAATGGGGACGATTTGGTTGTTTTAGAGGGTGAGAACTCCCCACCCCGCCCCAAAAAAATCCTCCTAGCCCCCTAGAAGTGAGGAGAGGCTGGAAGGAAATGGCTCCACCAAGTAGATATTTTTCACAGCTATCCAACGCACTTTAGGACGCTTCAATCCGTGAAGTATGGATGTCGTAGTCCCTTCTGGTATTTCTACTGCTGCTTCTAACTGCCGACAGCATTGTACATATGGCGTAGCCACCGTTTCCATCGAACCCTTAGTCGAGGGGTTCGTCTGGCTCTGAGAACCACTGTAACGGGTTGAGTCTCCAGCGTCTGCTCTGAAATCGTTGTTGGAGTTCGTAGAATGGCGTTCTCAGTCCGGGTCAGGAGCTTACCCCCTTTGCAAGACTGAGGGGCGATTTTTATCAACGACCCAGAGCAGGGAGACTCAAATGTTTCGATTCTCCTGAGGCCCATTTCTGTTTTTAACCTCTTCCCAGGTTTTGGGACCCAAACTGGGGGTTTTTACCTCGAACTCGTACATTCGTACGAGTTTTCCGATTTTGAAACTTACATTCCGTCCAAAACAAACTCGAGTTTCATTTTTGAAGCGTTGGCACGAAATCGTCGTGTGCGAGGCACGATCGGTGATTTTGCGCTGACTCCTCTCATGTGCTTCTCTCCCCCTCTCTCTCACCCTCGCTCCCCCTATCCCTTGTCCTCGCTTGCTCGCTTGCAAGGAGGGCGAGGGGGGGGTGAGGGCACGAGGCCACGAGGCCTCGCCCTCGAGGCCCTCGTGGCCCCTCAGCCGCCGATCGAGCTGAGGCCGCGATCAGCGGCTGGCGGCTGGCCGGCTGGTGGCCGGCCAGTCGCTTGGCCGGCCGCCGGCCGTCCAGCCGGCCGGCAGCGAGCTGGCCGGCGGCCAGCGAAGTGCTGGCCGCCAGCCTGCCCTCGCTGACGCGAGGGGTGGTGCGCAACCATCCCTCGCTTCAGCGAGGAGGGAGGGCTGAACCGGCCCTCTCGCTACAGCAAGCTACTTTAAACCATGCACAAACCATTTCTAAGCATGGACCCTGCCTTTGTGGTTAATTTTGTACTTGATTTAATCGTTTGGGGGCGGATAGCAGACTCGATTGCTGGACATACTAGTCAAAAGTGCTCAATTGTTGGTCACATCCGAATCCATGCCACTAGTGGGAGCAGCAAGGAAGAATCCATGCATAAATGCTTTGTGAGCCTCGTCTCACTTTCAACAGTGAGAATAATGGGCCATGTTTCTCTATACACTCTTGGATATCCCCTGCCTATTAATCAATTGACAGTTTTGAAAGAAGTTAACAGGAATTGTTAAGAAAGTGTATAACCAAGTGTGTAGCCAATGACGTTTGGGACATGGTAAGAGAAAAACATGCAGACCAGTCTTCCTTAGGCTGACACGCACATGCGGCAAAGTATATCATGGCAGAAGGAAATGTTCTGAGTACACACAATTGATTCAAATAACATCGATGTTTGATAGTCCTTCGCTTCTTCATTTAAGGAAATTCATAAGCTTAGACCACGACTTGGACCAAAGTCAAATTCAATTAGAAGGATTTCAACTCGACGTAAGTGGTCATAAAAATTTTGCTTCCATTTCATCTTTGTGTGAAAAAAAGGTCTTAAAACGGCTGTGACTCTAGCTCTTGCACGAGGTTTGTTCTTGAAAGCTGCAAAAGTGCCCTCCACAGCTCGCTCAAGGGGTTTTCCCCTTTGTATCAATGTGGGGGCAAGCATCATCAACGACCCGTGTGGTGAGATTTGAACCTTTAGAGTCTCCAGAGGCCCATTTCCATTTTTACCTAGCCCTCTCGTTCCATTTCCCAAATGAGGAGGTATTACGTAGAACTTGTGATATCCCTTTGGTTTTCTGCATACCAAACTCGATGTTTTTCAATCAAACTTTTGTTTTGTCTTTGACGTGCTAGTACAGAATTGTGGCATGCGAGACACATTGGACGATTTTGCATTAGCCATTTTTCCTCTCTTGTGTCTCTCTTGCTCGCCCTCGAAGCTTTGACCCTTAAGGCCTCGCGACCTTCTAACTGCCGATTGAGCAGCTTACTCTATCGGCGCCCAGTGAGTGGCCGGCAAGTGGCTGGCCAGTCACCTTGCCGTTCGTCGGCCGTCCAGCCAATCAGCTACTAGCTGCCTCGTAGGCAGCAAGTGGCTGGCCACCAGGTAGCAATTGCTTTGGCAAGTGATGGCCGCTAACCACCAGCTGACTAGTGCGAGGTGGGCGGACCAAACTGACCCTCTTGCTAAATTACTCCCCACATATTGAAGCATCCCGGTTCATGACAAACAAATCGGATTGTCAGATGGTGAGTCCTTAACAATGTGAAAGAAAATCAAAATTTTCCATCACCAACTAAACATGAACATGTGCATGCCACTTTAACCTAAGCTGCAGGTTTCCAGTCAGCACGGCTAACGGCCTTCCTCTTTAGGTTGGAGCGTCTGGGGGACAACCATGTTGGGCATCCCTAACCTCCTATGGTCACCTATCCATGAATGCCACCCAACGGGAATGCTATTCACTATTTCAGCGTTTATATAATTCCCCCTGCCACACGTCAATATGAGACAGCTGCGAGCTTGCTCCAGTACTCGTTGACCACCAGAGTGGAGAAATACGATTCAGATTTCCCATGAGTTGTGTTCAGGTCCACAACTGTCCTCATGAACAGTGTATTCCCTAGCAACCTACAGCTGAAGTGTACACTCTTGGTGATGGAGGAGGAGAAGGACCTCGTGTTCGCCTTCTACAACAAGATGTATAAATGGTGGCTGAATAACTTCTTCTACTGTGTATGGAGCTAACAGACTCACATGAAGAATGTCATGTTTCTTCATACTCGAGAGAAGCACCAACCGATATGCCACTGGCCCAAAGTGTGCAATGATGGGAAATTGATTGATCCACTTCAGTAGACTTTGTTTTGCACCCCTAGCGACTTCAACCAAGCCACGTGAAGGTGTACCTTTGCCTCATGTAACAAGAAGTCTATATGTGTGTTGCAGGCTTGAACAGAAGGAACTTGTTCCCCCATGCTCCCACTCTTTTCCAATAAAGATCACACCGCTAGAAGTTGACCACTGTTCAACATTAACAATGTGAATTGTGTAGATTTTTCACTGAATTGTTCACCGCAAATTCCATCAATGGTAGATATTCATCCCATTCATACATGGCAGGATTCACATATATGCAAAAACTCTACTCCATAGTGTGATTCATGCACTCACTTTGTTCTTCAATTCGAGGGTGAAATGTTGTTGGCATTTGAGACTGGCTACCAAAGTACTTGTCCATTCTTTGCCTAAATTCACTTGCAGATTTTCTATCTCAATCGAAGGTAATGCGCAATGGCACGTTCTACTTCACAACATTCTTGAAGAAGAGACGATTGAGAGATTCATTAGAAGCTCCTAGTCTTACTTTTGTTGATGTGACGACACTGTCAAGTTAGCTAGCAAACTAGAAAGGAAGCGGGTGGAAGAAATAACAATGGTTAGGATAAGGAGACATGCAAAGTCTCGTAAGATCCAATAGATTAGTAATGCAGAGAGAAATGACAACTAACAAGGACATAACATATATCACTATAGCGACATATGATGGGTGACGCACGCGACAGTGTCAGTTTGCCCCAAAACCAGTCCAAAGTCACTGTTTTGGCCATAACTCTACGAACAGTCATAAGAACTCTACACTGTCTGAACCTAGAGATGTAGAATATTGAGCTGGATGCTATGAATGGTGAGATGCATAGGTCGAGTATCTCTGGACACACAATGCAAAACAAGAAAATCGGGCTCAAGAGCCAGTGCCCAGAGAGAACTGTAGGGTCTTCAAGAAAATGATAGAGCACCCCACCAAGCACACAGGATTGTTGTGGCAGCATTTTGGCTGCTACTAGTGGGTGGAGCCACCACCTGTCGGTGCTCCACTGCCAGCTAGGTCCGCAGCAGGGACCTGCACAAGCATGGACATGGCTGAGTGGTCATATTAAGTTGTACGGACAAACAGGGATGACTCATATCACAACAATCCCCCATGAATCGATGGCATGCATGTTCATACATGTGCAGAACAGACACATGTGCACCACAAGATGCTCAACAGTCACTAATCAGACACCCCACTCTCAGTCACTCTCAGGTAAAGAACAAAGCCCGACAAAACAAAGGGCCGCCATGAACTTTCTACTCTCCTGTGCCTTGGTCAAGAAGTCAGCTTGTTGTATGTACATGCTGACCCAGATGATAGAGATCACCTGCTACTCCACAACATCACATACATAGTGATGCTCAACAACAATGTGTTTTGTGCATGTATGAAACACACTAGAGCTCTCTACAATGGCAAGAGCACTTTTGTTGTCTAAGTGCAAAATGATGCAAGGTGCAAACCGATGCAACTAACAAAACAAATGCTACAGCCACATTGCCTCTTCATCCCCACCTCAAGGCGCAATGTACTTAGCCTCTAATGAGCTATGTGTAATGCAACCTGCTTGCCATTGTTCCACAACACAATGGTACAACCGAGTAGAAACACGTCGCCTGTCTGAATACGCTCATCAGGACTCGTGGCCCAGTCATTTTCTGTGTAGCTGTCGACTACCTCCAAACACTATCTTTGGAAGCAAAGTCTGAGGTACAGTGTAGAGACCACGTACAACACCACTTGTACAACTATGTGAAGGGATCTTGCCCAAGGACATTGCATAAACTATGCAAGGACGTTGAAAGTGAAGGCAATGTTGGGTCATGTGGAAACGGCTAAGTAAATCAGAGAGCCAACGAGGCAGAAGTACAAGGTCATGTGCAATCTCCCCCAGTTCCATTAGATCATCCACCTTTAGAGCACCGTGCTCGCAAGGTGTGATGGGGGTGGAGAATGTGGGAACAGGACCAAGGATGTCAGCAAACCATTTCCCCACAACTCAGGCAAAATGTGCTTGATGCAGCAAGAGTGTTTGCTACTGGCGATGACGTCCGATCTCCATCCTGAGAAACATAGTTGCAGGACCAAGGTCCTTCATCATGCAGGCAGCCTGAAGGACTGCCTTGGCCTCCTTTATGACCTCCATAGAAGGAGACACAATCAGGAGGTCATCCACGTACATCAGAGTGATGGTGAGGCTCTAAGTTGTACGTCTGAGAAAGAGGGATGGGCCGGCATCACTCTATGCATACCCGACACGTGTAAGTGTGTCAGTGATCTCCTAGTTCTTGCATTGGTGTGACTACTTCAAGCCGTACAAGGCCTTGCACAAGTATTAGACCTTGTCACCGACCTCAAACCCTTTTGGATGGACCATGTAAATCTCCTGCTCTAGATTTTCATGGAGGAACACATTGTTCACATCCATCTGGTACATCCCTCAATCATGGTGATAAACAATACCAAATAGAGTGTAAGCAGTAGTCATACAGCCAACGGGTATACAGGTGTCAGTGAAATCTACACCCTCAAGCTGTGAGAATACCTTGGCTGTCAAGTGAGCCCTTGTTGGTATCTAGTATACAATCAGGCTTCACCTTCTTGTGAAAGACCCATTTGGCCAGTACCACCTTTCGTCTAAGTAGAAGGTCGAGAAGCTCATAGACATCGTACTCACGGATGGCCTTTAGCACATCCTTACATGCAGCATGCCATAACGCTTTGTCCTCAGCCAAGAGTTCCTGCTTCAACGTGCCTGGATTAGGCACCTTTGAGGGAGAGCTCTGGGTGGATAAGACACACACCTTCGGACTCTGCTTGACCACAACCATGTTGGCCGCAACATCGCAAGCTACTGAAAACTCTTGGGAGACCAACTCGTGGTCAACAGGACACGCTGGATGCACCTCCGTATAGTGCGCCTGGACACTTAGGCCAAAAACCTTCACGTTGGGCTCGCCACTTTGAGCACTAGGACTCGGACATATAGCCACCGTGCCGACAGTCCGTTGAGCCCTAGAGGCAAGTGGTCTAAGACAACTGCCAGGCGTGTAGGAGTAGCCTACTGCTGATGTGCTCCCCTCTGGACGCAGAGCAGGCTACTGGGCAATAGGCGCAAGGGCTATGGACTCGCAGGTAAGGAAAGAGTGTACAAGAGAAACATGGATAGGTGCTGGCCGGCACGAAGGATGAGCAGGTGCAGACACAGGAGTAGGTATGACTGGAAATGCTATCATCAGCGTGGGATTAGGTATGCAAGAGGGGACTGACGTTGGCACGGGATGAGGTGTTCCGGAGGGGACTGAAGCTACCATGCAATCAGGTGTGTTGGAAGGGATTGACACATGCACAGGATCAGGTGTGCCAGCGGGGACTGCCACTAGCACAGGATCAGGTATCCCGGTGGGGACCGATGAGTCTACTAGACCTAGAGCCAAGATTGTCCGATCATTAATAGCCATAGATCGGACCACACATGAGGAGGCTTGGCAGGACCCATCTACAAGAAAAGAATTTCCCATCGTTCGGGTAGTCACACTGGTGGGAACATGGTTAGCGGCCAACGACAGGTTGTTGGATCGGACGCGGTAGGTGAGAGCCTCAGGAAAGAGAGTATCTTGAGACTCGATAATACAATGACAAGCGGGCTCCCAAAAGCGCCAAGCCTTTGACCCCGGTGAAACCTTGAACCTTTGTTGGTGCTCGGTGTACTATGGATCCCCAAAACGCGAACGTGACGGAGATCGGTATGATGGCTAAACCATAGCTTGTATGGTGTGACATGGTTCAGAAGAGGACCATGCGGCAGGGAGTTCCACAACCACGTCATGTAAGAGATGCCTTAAAATACAAAGGAATCAGGTAGACCGCACTCAGATGGCATGGCATGGATCGCATCCTCTATGGTGTGGTTCCAACATCCACACACATTGTTCACATGTGGTGTAGCCAGGGTCGATAGCAGGTTAAAGACATCGTGCTCAGCAAAGTATGCATCAGTTCTTGCCTAAGAACTTGCCACCACGATCCGAGCGGAACATGTGAAGGGTGTGACGTGATTGGCACTTAACCATCACCAGCCACAGGCGGACCGCCATGGCGGCATTACTCTTGTGGCGGAGGTAGTAGACCTACCGCATCCGGGTGAAGTCATAAGTCAGGGTGAGGACATAGCGACCCCGATTGGAGAGGAAGTCGACTAGGAGAGGACCAAGGAGGAACAAGTGGACCAACTCCAACAAGTGGAGTGCCCATGAGGTAGATCTACGGTAAGTGCTGAGATGCATCTTACCTTGAGTGCAAAAGAGGCAATCGGTCTAGGACGGATTCTCGAATGCAGTTGCTTGAAGACCAAGGATAGGCTGTGTCCAAATGAGCTTGGACATTGTACCAAAGGACACAAGATAGAGGTGGTGATGCAACAAGGTCTGTTCCTAAGGGGATAACACACGTCACAAATAAACAAGCAGAAGACAATGAGGAAAGAGGTATAGAGGGGGGACGATGAGCAACGCAGTACAAGTTATCGATGACAAACGCACGGAGGAAAATAGTCTGAGTATCATAGGCGGAAATGGTGGCAAAGTCAAGAGAGTGCTAAACAGATAGACCCATCCGAGTGTAGGCACAAACAGACAGATTACTGAGCTCTAGAGAAGGAACGTAAAGTACGTCAGAGGTGTACAGGGAGCCAGAAAAACCATCAAAGCGCACGACCCCAACGCCCTAGACTGGCAAGGAATGACCAGACCCTGTGAAAAATGATTGAGCAAATCTAGCAAGACCAAGGACAACAAAGTCAGCTTGACGACAGGTCATGTGGTAAGTGGCACCAAAGTCAATGATCCAGGTACCACTTACCTCATGACCCATTTTCAACACCAAGCAATGGGCCATAGAACACTCCGTAGCTGCCGGACTCTTAGTAGAGACGATGGAGTCATGATAGACAACATGAATCTGGGACTCGATCAATCACCCTGAACAGTCAGGCTCGACATCATCATAGGCAGTCGCCGCTCCTCCACACACATCATCAGAAGCCACAAACACAACAGCACGAGGAGATAGCGGACCACATAGCTGTTCCAACATACTCATATCTCCCAAGTGTGGAGCACCAGAAGGTGAAAAAGCTCAGTGATGATGTACTTGTGGGGGTGTGTAACATTAACGTCACCGGATGTGAGTGGAGGGTCAATTTCCATCGTGATCTTGCCGCTGGTATGGATGGCACTGGAGGCAGCCGTTCATTAGAAATGCACAGGGTGAAGGCCTCCCATGATCTGCGTCCAGTCAAGGGACTATGCACACTTCCTATAGCAATGTATGTTCCCATGGATATAGCAATGGACTGAACATCCACTCCCACTACCGGACTGATGCGAACACTGCCACTGCTGATGCTACCCCTTACCATGGCTCCATTTTCCCTTCTTCCCTTGTGCAGTAGGAGCCACGCTCTGGGAGGAGGGCAAAGGAGAGGAGGGTGTGGACGAGGTGCTGAGGAGAGGAAGTGTTATGCATAAGGTAGTTGTAGAGACAGTGAATGGACTCACCTGATGGGCCTGGATAGCCCCACATGCGGCCCTTTGTTGTAGGTAGCTCATTGGCCCAAGGGAGTAGCTCCAAGGATTCCGACAGCTTGGCGAGAATTGCCTGGTTGAAGTAGGTGAACATGTCAACAAAATCCATGTGGGTCCCAAAAATGGTGGAATATAGGGTCCATAGTTGGGAGCTGCCGATGGTGCTGAGGCAAACATAGATACGCATGGCCCGCCATCAATAGGTTTTCACCGACTTAGAGGAACCCTGCCAAAGGCAATTGAACTCCAGGAGACGCGCCGTCATTGTTGCATAGATTTTGGCTGGTAGAAGGGTAACGACCAACTCCTAGTTGCGGTGGGGGTCACCTCTAGTGCCTGTACCAGTGGCCTCCAACATAGAGCAAGCCACACATGGTTCTTGCCAAAACCTGTAGCTGGTGGGGGTCAGTCATCCCATACTTGCCCAAGTAACATTGCCGAATACCCTCCACATAAGTCCACACCTGGAAGGGGATCTCCCATACATCGAACCCAACATCGCTTTTGTAGCATGGTAGTAGAGTCTCGAAGTCCTTTGGCCATTGATATGCAAAGAGGGTGGCCTCAGGGGCACGTTTGAGCATATGGGGAATCAGAAGTCCACCAAAGGACACACTAGGAGAATGCCGCGACGAGAATGAATGTCCATGCAACCCGGAATTCATTGCAAAAGTGGTCCGCTGACCCAACTAGAGACAGATCATCCCCTCAACGGTTTTGCATCGTATGAAGCTAAAAGCGTGGTGACCGGGTACTCTAGGGCCTTATAGCTGCTGTTGTACGCCATCACTGTCATCATTGCTACTTTCGTCTCTCACCAACAGCTACTACTACATGCGCTCCTACAGTATACCCTGCTACTAATCGTGCTCTACTCTGGCTACGGCTGGCAAAAGCTGTCAAAATCTTTGTAGCAAAGTGAGGATCTCCTTGTGGGTGGTTACCTGCATCCCTTGCTACTGCCAGATCTTCTCTTGCGCATGGAAGGAGCCAATGGCGTGGGAGAGAGGATAAGATGTGTCAGCCATGGAGCCGGAGCCGGAAGGAACAGTTTTTCCCTTTTGCTTGTCATCGCCGAGCGCAATGTGGAGCACTCAGTATGGGTCTAAACATAGAAAATGTTGAAAAAGAAACCAAGTATCTTTCTTGGATTTGGAATCTATAGGAAAAATCATGCAAGGTAGACCCAAAAATAGGGTCAATCCATCAAGAATTGAGGAAGTTACGCCCGGCCAAAGGTTGGACCGGCTGAGGGGAAAACAGGTGATGAGAATTCATCCCCAAGAACCAAGGCTCGACCCTTGGAACAGCCAACAAGGCGAAAGTGGGCCATAGGATCCAGTTAGTCAATCAATCAAGGATTATTGAGGGCTAATGGTGCTTCGGAATGGCACCCCCATGTGTTATCTTCGGAAAGGGCGCTTCGGGCGGCCGTCACCACCGCTAGTGGTGCTGCCAGCGGCAGTTTAATGTTGTTCACCAAAACTGCCATATCTTAGTCGTTTTTCTGTGGAAAGATGCAATTATCGGTACTTTGGAAAGCTGGAAAGATAAAAGACATGATTTTGAGGCAATAATGCTCATGCCAGGCCAATAAAAAGTCGCGCACAGCTCGGCATCCTTGGTTTGCCTAGGATGTGTCACCATGTACATGTAGTCTTGTATGTTGACACTTGAATAACAAGTACCATTTACTCCCACTGTACCACACATATTTCTGTGCTCCTGGAAGACAACCCTGCACTCGCGTAAACATAGGAAGGTGTGCACCGGCCTCTCCTTGGTCGCCACTGCCGTCGGTTGGTGCCTACACCATCCGGTTGAAGCTAGCACACCGTGCCCAGTTTACGCCCCTGCACGACTGCATAAATTCAAAGATTCTACGTAGTCGTGCAATAGTGCTACACATCATAGCGGCCATGGCTACTATTACACAATGCAAATGCCTTTATAGCTGCAGCTGCTTCAACTACAACTCTATAGCTGTCGTTGTGTTGCTACTACTACCTGCGGCTGTTGCTGTCACTTTTGCTGCTTGCTGCTGCTGCTGGTGCTTGTTGCCACTGCCACTGTCGATGCTCGTTGCTGCTGCCGGTGCGTGCTGTTGCTTCCATTGCACGCTAGTGCTGCTCGTAATTGTCTCTACGAGCTGCTTTCCCTTCTCTTGTGTGTCACTGTTCGTAACTGGACTGGGCAATGCTGCTATACGCTGCTACCGATGGTGTTGTGTATGGCTGTAGTAGATCGTCCTTGCCACTACTACTTTAGTGGTGTGGTTGTGCGGTGATGGCTTGATACTGAAGTTGGGCTAGTGCTGCCGATGTTGGGTGCAACGGGTCCCAAGATACGGCTACTACGGTGACTCTCATTGTTGCTGCTGATTTTGCGTCTCTACGGTACAGCTCAAAGAGAAAGGTCTCGCTACTCCGATACCATGCGAAATGAATAGGAAGCTTCTTAGCCTTCTTGTTTCTGATGTGGTGACACAGTCTAGTCAGCTGGCGCACTAACAAGCAAGCAGGTGCAAGAAATAGCAAGGGTTAGGCTTGGGAGACAAAAAAAGTCTCATAAGCTCCAAGAGGTTGGTATTGTAGATAGAAATGAGGACTACCAACCAATACCTACCTAAGCACATGGTGGGTGATGCACACGGTAGTGTCGGTTTATCTTAACACCAATATGAATTGTTTTGGCCATAACTCTATGCACAGTTGTCCAAATGCTATATCGTCTGAACCCAGAGATACATAATATTGAAGTATATCCTATGATGGCTAACATATACAGGTACGGCATTGGTCTGTGGATACACAATGTACATAGGGTACAAGAGCGAGTGTACCAAGAGAACTCTAGCGACTGTAGAAAAACTCGAAAGGATCCCAACAAGCACCCAAGATGATATGGCAGCTGTCTGGCAGCTGGTGGTGGGTGGAGCCACCACCCTTTGGTGTTGTAGCACCAGCTAGGTCTGAATTGGGGATTTGTACGAGCATGGACACGGCCGAGGGGTCATAGTAAGCTGTACAGACAGACGATTATTACTTCTATCACAACAAAAAGGTGTCTCTTCCATGTTCAAATCAGCAACTCTAGGAATGAAATGTGTCATCTTTGTTATAGGATCCACCACCACTAGTTTGGAATCGTGTCCATGGGTCATGCTTGGAAGATTGGTAATGAAGTTGACGCCAACGTACTTCCAGGGAGTCCCACGGATGGGGAGTGGCTGGAGGATTTTAGATGGCTTCTGTTACTAGATTTGTCGCAAAGTCATGGATCGCATGTCATGTAACACTTACAAATATCACCACTTTATTCTAGGCACTTATATTGGTCCAAGAGTGCTTATCCTGTCTTTTGTGGTCCCACGTTGCCTACCAGTGGCGGGTCGTGGAACTTGACGATAAAACATGTTCAGAGATCTCCTGAGTCTGGCACGACTTGCTCTCCGTCCCAAAAGATTCCGACATCTTCCACCAATCTGTACTTGTCCAAATTCTGAGAGTCTTAAAACAAGAATCCACATTGAATTCCTTTTGTTTCCCATCTACAATACACACATACACTAGTTATAGTGGATAACACATCAAGATGGTTGACGGAGATTCATCAGTTCCAAGGTGAAAACTTCTTTCCGTCCTTGGATTAATCTCAGGCATACCACCAAATTCGCATATCAAAAGTTGATGTATGGAAATGAGCATTTCAGAAGTAGATAGGACATTATGAGTTTTCTATTTCTGCTTTGGGAAAACAAACATTTCAGCAACCTTCCAAGGAGAAATACACCGAACGTTCACCAAACAACTTGTTTAGTTTGTCTTAACTTACCTGGACGATATCCTACATTTATGCAAATCGATGGAGGAGCACATAAAATATTTGCATGAAGTCCTTGTGATCCTCTTTGAGTGAAAGATATTTGTGAAGGTGAGAGACTTCAAATTTGCACAAAAAAAGCTCAAATTCCTTGGCTGATTCCTTCAAGGATAGTAAATTTATCGACCTTCAAATTTGCATAAGATAAGCTCAAATTCCTTCAAGGATAGTAAGTTTATCGACCCACAAAAGGACCAAACCGTAGTCCTTTAGCTATACCCAAAGCCTGCTGGAAAGATTAGGTCTTTTCTTGACCTTGCAGACACCTATTGATGGTTTACGCAAGAGTATTCGACCTTGGCAGCTCTGTCAACCAGGATCACACAAAAAGACCTGCATTAGGAATTGCCACCTGACTCTGGGGAGGATTTTCTCAAAGTCAAAGATGTTTTTATCCATATCATCCTTATAGGCTCTCCCAGATGCATCACAGCCATGGCAGGTGTGATGTGAAGCATCAATAGTAGGACTCGGAGTAGCCCTCATGCAGAACGGTCATCTAGCCGCATATAAGAACCAAACGTAAATTTGTAATGAGAAGCTCTACACGAGTGGTAATCGGGAACTCCTTACTATGGTAGAAATCTTCAAGATGTAGTTTTGTTACCTTGAGGGTGTTTAGGGGATGGTGACGGTCGTGACTTATCACAACCCCTTGGTGCTTTTCCGCACGTAACCAAACCTATTGAGAGGACAAGCATGTTAGAGTGAAAACCTGAGCCAATTATTCTTCACGCAAGATTATCAACCAGGACGTATCAACGGGTCCGGTATACTAAGCCGAAAGCCTGTGGAGATTGAAACAACCAATAAGTTCAGTAGGTGTGTCATGGCCATGAAAATAGCTACAATTCCAACAAGAAGCTCCCCACACCCAATCTGTACTGGAGGGAATCGGTTTTTCCACGCCAGGTTGTTCAACACCCGGTAGTCTATGCACATGCATAGATCACCACCTTTTTGGTTCACAAAAAGGATTGGTGCACCATATGGTGAGCCCCTCAACCCAATCCAACCTTTTGTAAGGTAGTCTTTAATCTGGCGTTTGACCTCTGACATTTCTGCACGTCTCGGGTGATACATGGGTCTAAACGGAGGAGTCACCTCTCGCTACAATGGAATTGTGTGACCCATCTGTTTTGTTGGTAGAATACGAGCTCGTGGGTCTTGGAATACATCTGAGAGCTCCGCCAACAGAAATTTTATCTCTTACGATGTGTCTTGTTGCAATCTGTCCTCTAAGGTTTATACTTCTACCAAGAAACATCAACAGTTCCATGCAATACATCTCTCGACTTGTAGCACAGGCCAGGTGGTGTGGTCCTGAACTGAGATCATTGATGATATTGCACTCAGAACCAATGTGAATCAGTTTTTCCCCTTTCAAACGATAAAACATTTCAATTATTGTTTTCACAGATCCAGGGATCTCCTAGAACCATTTCAAACGGATCAAGAACGTTGAGTAGCTACCAGGTGACTTTTTGTGACTATCCTAGAATGTAGAATTTTTATTCATAGATATCGATCACGGATACCATACAATTTTTACCAAAGAGGATTGTGCCTTCCAATAGCTCGTACTTCAGGTCCACACTTTGGATTAATTCAAGGTTTTCAAAGGACGTATCTCCATTGTTGTCAGTTAGAACATTCATAGAAGCACCAACTAGATGTCCTTAAAACATCATGGTCATATTTCATCCTCTCTTTTCAGTGAAGAGGCTCAATAATGGTAAGCCGATTCTGTGGTAAACAGAAAATTGATATGGTAGACGATGTAAGTCCTATGTTTTACCCACTCAGGTGCACATTGTTTTGCTATGTATGAATGTGGTAACCACCTTCCAGTCTTGAAAATTGACTAGGTCAAAATCACCCACCAAAGGTACCACGAACATGATTATACACAGTGCATTGAGGATGTTTGCTTCAATCACTAGGTCACATAATTATGTTGAATGTTTTCCCCTCTACATGCCCAAGTGCGGCACCGGGAGGCGCAGAGAAGCCTCCAGAGAGATGAAATTCCTCACCGTTGGATCTGGTGACTTGATGATTGCTTGAATTCTAAAGTGGAGGATTGTCCCTGAAAGTGGACGCGTCGCTGAATGTGGTGGAGTTATGGGCTTCCAAAGTTGGGGTGTGTGTGGTGGCTTTGGGAGCTGGCCGAGGTTTGAATGCCGGTGGATAATTGACCGGAACGAGTAACAAAATGCCATCTTGGGATTTTGCTCCGGAAGGACTGCCGAGGCTTTCGGTGGATGATTCGCCGGATTTCAACTGTGCAGTATTGTTACCGAGGAACTTGGCCACAATCCAGATTCGGAGTCTGAAACTCAGTAGTACAGGTTTTTACTTGTGGAATTGGTCAAAATTCCGACTTCAGGTCCACAAACAGGTTTTGAACCACATCAATCCCCATCACCAAACACGATGATGAACTCATCAAAACAGACCCCAAAGGCGCGAGGGGAACCGCCACTATGCGTAGTGACATCTGTGCCTCTGGAATGGCATTTTGATGGGTCCTTGATGTGTGAGGGCACCTCGGCGGGCGACGTGGTGTGCGTCGCTGACTGAGCGGCTGGTTTGGGGTGCTGCGCTTTGGCTCACCAAGCGAGAGCTACAGTAATCTGAATCGCGCGCCGTCTACAGATCACGCGGGGATTTTGCAATGGATGGGACTGTCGTCGGGGACAACATTGACGTCAAACTCTGAGGTCCCGGAGCTAAATACTGCGCAAATGGCATAAAAAGGGATGCATCCCATCCAGAAGTATACAGGTGGCCCATGCTATGGTCTGTGGAGGTGGCACTTTGAGTTGCACCTCACGTATAAGTGGTTGTTGGAGGTCATGAAAGGAATGGAAGTCCTCGACAAAGCGACGTTGACAGAAGCGCAGTAGGAGGCATTCGCAAAGAAGAGCACAGAGGCGCTCATGGTGCCGGTGTCCGAGATGGCCGAGTTGTAGTGTGGCTACTTCCAGGGCTACAAACTTCTTGGTAGCCAAAGCTTTGCAAGTACTCTGCGCCATCCATCAATCCAAGTTGTTGGCAAACAAAATCTTTTCAATGGAGCGACTCGTGACAGTGAGAATTGAGGAGGGAGATGATGTCATCTCCGCCATGGAGCAGATCCAGCTGCTCGACTCACAATGCAATGACGTGGGGTGGAAGATCGACACGCAACTGCATGTGATGGCCCTCCTCATAGCCCTTCCTAACAGTTGGAGCCCTCTCATCTGTTGAATGTTTTTGCCCCTTGTTCACTGTTGTAGGAGGGATTAGGAATGCTCTGCCCCTTGTGGAGGTATGACCCTTAGATCCGTTGTAGAGTGACTCAAGTATGCTTTGTCTCATGCGAGATATGACGTGTGAGTACACCATGTGGGTGAGTGGCCATTTTGATGATTTGGTCAAGTGAGAGGTCATGAGTTCGATCCTGGCCCCATGCACATCTTGTTTGCTATGGAAGCTTCCAAGAAAGAAAGTCCGTAGCTTCTTGGACGCTACATGGTTTGTCTGTCACCTTGACTCTAGGATGTTTATGTGTCAAGCCCACAGTGCAAGTATATTGGTAATGTGGCTGGTTCAGGCCACTTCCCAGGAATGTGCTTTTGAGTTTTAGGACTGGACAGACAACTATAAAAGGACTTGTCTTGCATGCTGATCAATTAACCCTTGCTTTATGCTCTCTTATGTATTGATGAATTGAGGTCGTCTTCAGATGTAATGCTAAGGTGTTAGTACTCTTGAAGGTGAAGTGTATGCCTGATTAAGCTTGGGGTGCATGACACATGTCAACAAAGGAAGAAGGCCTTAAAACCTTTGTGAGCTTTTTGGTTTGACGGCTTCTCTACCAAAGATGGTTAGCTCAGTAGCTAACAAAGGGTTTTGGACCAACTCCTCTGGTTAGGGAAGTTTCACGCACGCAACCGCTAGGTCACAAGCAATGAGAGCGCCTTCGCTCTCACCCAAATTCTGTGTTTGTAGGTGAACATCAACAGGAGGGGAATGCAACACATCTGCACCTTTGTACCTTGGGAGCTGACACCAGCCTAAATCAACCTACATTATCCTACATCTACTTGCAATGGCCAACATGAATATGGAACGCAGTTGCCTCTTCTCACAAACAGCCTACAGCGGCCTCAAACGTAGGTACATCGGCATCAACAACAGGTGCAAGAGCTGTAGCAGTTGTAGTTGTAGGGATTGTAGGGACAGGGGAAATAGGGAATCATTCTCCCATCCTCAAGTTTGATGGAGAGAGGAGGTCTGCGCTCTGGAAGTGGCAGTTTAAGATCATCATGGATGACATAGATTTACTGGGATTTTTTTACAGAACTATCCCAGCACCAAAGGAAGAGGGTGTTGACCTTGTGGCATGGGTCAAGCTCAACAAGAAGGCTCACCCCATTCTTGTGTCCTCCATAGAACCCTCAGTCCTTTCACACCTCAGCAGTTGTACACTGGCAGCCGCGACACACGCCAAATTTGGCAAGGTGTTTCAGTCCTCCTCGCTTGCCAGCCGTCTCTTCATTCTACAAAACCTTACTAGCATGAGGCTTGGTTAAGGGGAGGATGTCTTTGCCTTTATGCAGAAGTTTGAGACACTCTTGCAACAAGCCACCGGCATGGGATGGGACTTGAAATCCGATGTGTAGGCCATGATTTTTCTGATGACGCTGCCAGACAGTTGAGGCCCCATGATAATAGTGATTGGAGGGTGGACTGAAGATCAAGTTTCATGTGCTACACCGATGCTGACTGGGAATGGAACATCGATGACAGAAATCTACCTCGAGCTTTGTGTGGATGTTGAATGGAGGTGGAGTCAGTTAGGCAAGTCGCAAGTAGGAATCTGTCTCTGTGTCGACATATGAGGCTGAGTACATTGCCTTGGCTGAGGTGTGTAAAGAGATGCAGTGGCTACAAATCTTGCTATCTGAGATGAAGGCACCACAGGCAACGGCAATGGTTATCAAGATTGACAACATGAGCGCGATTGACATGTCCAAGAATTCCATCCTTTCGAGGCGCACAAAGCACATCGAGATCTGCTATCACTATGCTCGAGACATGGTCTACAAACAGACAGTAGAGCTCGAGTATGTTGGTACCAAGGTGAACCAGGATGACATGCTTACAAAGGCACTTGGAAAGGATCTCCACCAGGCAGGCAAGCAAGGTATCGGCATGGTCAATGCAAGTGATGACGAATGATGATGGTCATTGTTGCAAGGTGCAAGGGAGAGATTTGTTCAATGTCTTTGCCCCTTGTTCAGCATTGTAGGACGGATCAGGAATGCTCTACCCCTTGTAGAGGTATGACCCTTGGATCCATTGTAGAGTGAATCAACCATGCTCTGTCTCATGTGAGATATGACATGTGAGTAAACCATATGGGTGAGTGGTCCTTTGGCCATTTTGTTGATTTGGCCAAGTGAGAGGTCATGAGTTTGATCCTGGCCCCATGCACATCTTGTTTGCTATGGAAGCTTCCAAGAAATAAAGTCCATAGCTTCTTGGATGCTACATGGTTGATCTTTCAGCTTGACACTAGGATGCTTATGTATCAAGCCCACAGTGCAAGTCTATTGGTGATGTGGCTGGTTCAGGCCACTTCCCAGGAGAAGAGTTGAGTTCTAGGACTGGACAGACAACTATGAAAGGACTTGTCTTGCATGATGATCAATAAACCCTTGCTTGATACTCTCTTGTGTATTGAGGACTTGAGCTCTGTTGGAGTAATGCTCCTCACCATGGCAGGAGTGACTCCAAAAAGGAACACCAAAAAGACAAGCCAAGGTGGCTTAGTGGTTAATGGTGTTCACCTATAGAGGCAGGGGCCCGGGTTCAAGTCCCACAAGATGAAATTCTGCCCTGCCTCAAGGGAGGTGGAAAATAGATGCCAGGAAGCTAGCTCAACCTCTAGAGTTCCTCTTTAAGTTTCTAGAAGGCCAGGTGAGGGTCCAAGAAGGTGGCACACCTTCTAGAAGGGGTGACTTGTCCTACAAGGCATCTAGAGGTGTCTTGGTCTTCTGGACACCTTCCCTCCTACTAGAAGCAAGCTGAGGAATCTAGGAAGGGGCAGAAGCTTCTAGAGGAGGGAAGGGATGCCTTCCTAGGTGGGAAAAGGACAGCCTACCAAGGAGCACTCTAGAAGCCATAGAATCTGCTAGGAAGCTCCACATCTGGCATGCTTTGGTGTTCTGGAAAGCTTAGATCAGTGGCTATAAAATGCCATTGCTTGTGAGCCTTGATCAAGTGTTAACTCCCATCCAATTGAGGCCAAAACTATTGCCTCACTCTCTGACCAGATTTTGTCATCCTTGGAACCAGTTGCCTCCACAGTTTCAGTCTCTCCAAAAACAGTTGGTGGTGTGAAACAACCACTTCTAGGGACCCTCCAGGGTGCACACTCACCCTCAGGCCAACAAAGGGTTATGGGCCCACGCCTCTAAGGGGTTCAAAGCCAGCTTGATTTCACGCTTCCAATAGCAAGACATGGCAACCAACGAGCAAGAGAGCAACCGCGCTGTCCTTAAGTTTGATGGGACAGGCTTTGCCTTGTGGAGGTGGCAGTTTGAGGTCTTCCTCGACGACAAGGGACTGCTTGAGCTTGTAAAAGGTGATGAGACTACTCCGCCAGAGACTGCGAAGGCTGAGGTGAAGGAGGCATACAAGAAGCGCAACAAAAAGGCGTTGGCACTCCTTGTGTCCGCGTTATGCCCACCACAAATTGGGCACATCCAAGGATGCACCCTGGCCGCGGACGCATGGTCAAAACTGTGCTCCATCTACCAGTCAAGCAACCTTGCCAATCAGCTCTTCATCTTTAAACGGCTCGTCACCCTCTGAGCCAACGAAGGCGACAACATCATGGAGATCATGCAGCAGATTGAGTCCCTCGCAGCGGAGTGCGTGGCCACGGATTGGGAGGTCGACTCTCAGTTGGAAGCTATGATCCTCCCTCTGGCCTTGCCAGACAGTTGGAGTCCCATGATCACAGTCCTTGGTGGTTGGCCTTCCGACGAGTTGAAGTACCCGAAGGTTGCTGAGTACATGCGCAATGAGTGGATGCGACGTGGTGGTCGAAAGAGTGCAGCGGCATCAAGTCTAGCTTACACGGTTCATCCTCAAAGTGGAGGCCGAGGCGACAAGTGGAAGGGTGCCAAACAGGGCACGAAGAAGGGTGACAAGAAGGGGGAGTGCTTCAACTGCGGCAAGGAGGGCCACTACGCGCGCAACTGTCCCGAGAAGAAAACAGACCGGTCGTAGCGGGGCGGGAAGAAAGATGAGCACGCCCTTATGGCGTACGACTCCACCAACTTGAAGGATCCGGGAGTTGCCGTCATCGACTCCGGATCAGGCCGCCACACGCAATGCAATAGGGCGGCATTTGTCACCTACGGCGCCTCGGAGAGACGCATGACGGTGGCCAATGGAAAAACAGAGGTGGCTGCCGATGAGGGTAACGTCCGTATTGAGTCAATTGTGGATGGAAAACCTGTCACGAGCACAATCTACGATGTGTTGCATATGCCTAACTTTGGGGAAAACCTGCTCTCCGTCAGCCGCCTTACCAACAAGGGACTTGAGGTGCTCTTCACAAAGAAGGAGGCCGTCATCCGCAAAGAGGGTAAACGTGAGGTGATTACGCGTGCCAAGAGGGAGGACGACTTGTACCTGCTACGCGCAAAGATCCTCAGCAGCCGGGTGGGGTCCAACGCCGCCAATCTTGCAACAAAGGACGGAGAAGACCTGAACCTATGGCACCGCCGACTCTGCCACATTTCTCCATCAACAGTGAAGGAGATGGCTAAGAGAGAAGTGGTGCGGGGTCTCCAAATGAGCAGCCTTGATGGAACCAAGGAGACCGTGTGTGAGCCATGCATCATTGGCAAATCAACTCGGCAGCCGTTTGTCGCCAAGGGGACTCGTGCATCGGCAAAACTGGCCGTGGTACACACAGATGTGTGTGGACCGCTTGAGAGCTCCATCGGCGGAGCTCGCTACTTCCTCACCTTCATCGATGACCATAGCCGGAAACTCTACCTCTACCCAATGAAGCGGAAGAGTGAGGTCCTTGCGTGCATGCAAGAGTTTGTGGCTGATGTGGAGCGGCAAACAGAGTTGAAGGTGAAGGCGTTCCGGAGTGACAACGGCGGTGAATATGCGGGGTGCCTTGGGTGGATGAAGAGCAAGGGGATTGAGTGGCAGAAAACAACTCCACACTCCCCACAACAGAATGGCNAGTGGTGCGGGGTCTCCAAATCAGCGGCCTTGATGGAACCAAGGAGACCGTGTGTGAGCCATGCATCATTGGCAAATCAACTCGGCAGCCGTTTGTCGCCAAGGGGACGCGTGCATCGGCAAAACTGGCCGTGGTACACACAGATGTGTGTGGACCGCTTGAGAGCTCCATCGGCGGAGCTCGCTACTTCCTCACCTTCATCGATGACCACAGCCGGAAACTCTACCTCTACCCAATGAAGCGGAAGAGTGAGGTCCTTGCGTGCATGCAAGAGTTTGTGGCTGATGTGGAGCGGCAAACAGAGTTGAAGGTGAAGGCGTTCCGGAGTGACAACGGCGGTGAATATGCGGGGTGCCTTGGGTGGATGAAGAGCAAGGGGATTGAGTGGCAGAAAACAACTCCACACTCCCCACAACAGAATGGTGTCGCAGAGAGAGAAAATTGTACGATCCTTAACATGGTGCGATCCATGTTGAGCGACGCCGGCCTTACACAACGGTATTGGGCGCAGGCAGCAAGGACAGCAGCGTACATCATGAATCTCATGCCGACCAAGCCGCAGAAGGACAAGGAGAGCAATGCGTGGAAGACGCCACAAGAAGTGTGGAGCGGGAGGAAGCCGGCGGTGGGTCACCTCTGCACGTTTGGTTGTGTTGCACATGCAATGGTGCAGGCACGTGAGGGACAGAGCAAGCTGGACCCGCGTACCCGCCGGTGTATTTTCCTTGGATATGAGAGCGGAAGCAAGGTGTATCGGCTCTTTGACCCAAGGAGGCAGCAGATTGTGCGGAGTCGCGCCGTCACGTTCGACGAGAAAAGCCGTTGGACAGACAAGGAGGCAGGTCTCTCCAAGAGGGGGGAGTGGATGCCACTCCTTGAGGGGCCGACACCGGAGGACGTGAATGAGGGTGACGTCCTCGCAGCAGCACCAGCCAGAGAAGATTGCCCGAGGGATGGGCGAACGGCACAATTTGTTCCAGCCAGTTCGGATGAGGAATCCGAAACTCTGGAGATGGACGTGGAGGCGGGGAATCGACCAATGTCTCCAAGGTCTCCAAGAGAGGGGGAGCAGGCGCTAGGAGAGGATGGCGCCAAAAGGGGACAGCAACAACAAAAACCGCCTCAAGAGCCCCGCACGAGCAGCCGTGTGCAAAGAAGGACAAAACGATATGATGCCGACAAGGGCATTTGGACTGGGTTCGCACAAGAGGAGCCTCAAGGAGGCACTGCACAAGAAGGATGGGGCTGAGTGGGAGGGAGCAATAAAATGTAAGCTCGCCTCCCATGAGGAGAAAGTCTCCTCAGTTATAGGTTGAGCATGGACGACTGCCATGGGTGATGCGCAAGGGGGAGATTGTTGGAGTAATGCTCCTCACCATGGCAGGAGTGACTCCAAAAAGGAACACCAAAAAGACAAGCCTTAGTGGCTTAGTGGTTAATGGTGTCCACCTCTAGAGGCAGGGGCCCGGGTTCAAGTCCCACAAGATGAAATTCTGCCCTGCCTCAAGGGAGGTGGAAAATAGATGCCAGGAAGCTAGCTCAACCTCTAGAGTTCCTCTTTAAGTTTCTAGAAGGCCAGGTGAGGGTCCAGGAAGGTGGCACACCTTCTAGAAGGGGTGACTTGTCCTACAAGGCATCTAGAGGTGTCTTGGTCTTCTGGACACCTTCCCTCCTACTAGAAGCAAGCTGAGGAATCTAGGAAGGGGCAGAAGCTTCTAGAGGAGGGAAGGGATGCCTTCNTGGTGTCCACCTCTAGAGGCAGGGGCCCGGGTTCAAGTCCCACAAGATGAAATTCTGCCCTCAAGGGAGGTGGAAAACAGATGCCAGGAAGCTAGCTCAACCTCTAGAGTTCCTCTTTAAGTTTCTAGAAGGCCAGGTGAGGGTCCAGGAAGGTGGCACACCTTCTAGAAGGGGTGACTTGTCCTACAAGGCATCTAGAGGTGTCTTGGTCTTCTGGACACCTTCCCTCCTACTAAAAGCAAGTTGAGGAATCTAGGAAGGGGCAGAAGCTTCTAGAGGAGGGAAGGGATGCCTTCCTAGGTGGGAAAAGGACAGCATACCAAGGAGCACTCTAGAAGCCATAGAATCTTCTAGGAAGCTCCAAATCTGGCATGCTTTGGTGTTCTGGAAAGCTTAGATCAGTGGCTACAAAATGCCACTGCTTGTGAGCCTTGATCAAGTGTTAATTCCCATCCAATTGAGGCCAAAACTATTGCCTCACTCTCTGACCAGATTTTGTCATCCTTGGAACCAGTTGCCTCCACAGTTTCAGCCTCTCCAAAAACAGTTGGTGGTGTGAAACAGCCACTGCTAGGGACCCTCCAGGGTGCACACTCACCCTCAGGCCAACAAGCTCTTCTTGAGATGTATTTCTAAGGCATTAGTAATCTTGAAGGTGAAGTGTATGCCTGATGAAGTTTGGGGTGCATGACACATGTCAACAAAGGAAGAAGGCCTTAAAACTTGTGAGCATTTTGGTTTCGCGGCTTCTCTTCCAAAGGTGGTTAGCTCAGTAGCTAACATCATCATAGTCTTGGGAAGATGGACAGAGAACAAGCTCACCTATGGCGCGGTCGTAGAATACATCCGCAATGAGGTATAGCGACGAAGTTGTGAGGAGTCCTCATCGTCCTCATCGGCCCTCGACATCAAAATGCATGGTGGTAGAAGCGGGGGCAAAGGAGGTGGCAAACATGGCAGCGACAAGAAGGGTGCCAAGAAAGGTGCGTGTCGTAAATGCGGTAATGAGGGCCACTGGGTCCGTGAGTGTACCAAGGAGGCAAAGGCCGGTGGCAAGGATGCCAAAGGCAAGAAGGCGCTCCTCAATGACACTCAAAACTACTACCTGAAGAAGACCAAACGGCGATGCCTTGACTCCAGAGTGCAGGAGAACACCCACGTTGAGAAGGTCGGGTTCATCAACTACACCAAGTCCAGCAAATCCATGGTGGTCGTTAACGACAAGGTCGAGCCTGCGGCTGGCCAAGGAGACGTGGATATGGAGGTGGTGGTTGGTGGAAAGTGGGTGCAGTGAATCATCAAGGACGTGGAGCACGTACCCGACTTGGCTCACATTCTAAGCGTCAGCCGCTTGACAGACAAGGGCCGCAAGGTGCTCTTCAGGAGAAAAGGGGTAGTCGTGCGTAAGGACGGTGGTGACGAGCCCGTGCTAGAGGCAAAGCGCGAGGGATGCCTCTACATTGTGGAGACCAAGGTGATCCCTGCGGCGACATACTCAGTAGACTTGCAGGAACGCACTGTCAACCTGGCCAAAGGAGGGGGAGCTGACCTAGACCTCTGGCACCGACGACTGGGAAATTCCTCTCCAGCAATCATGAAGGAGATGGCAAAGCGCAAGCTGGTATGCAACCTCGTCATCGACGGTGCGGGCTGGATCGGTGGACCTGGACCACAGTGCACGGGCAGCCGTGTGATGGGTGAAAAGCCTCACAGGGAGGCAAAAGAGGGTGTCCAAGTGACAAACCAGCCAGGAGAGAGCACAGAGGGAAACCGGCCTGGCTCTCCCAATGGGCAAAAATGGTCCAATGCTGCAATATTGGTGAACGAGCGCCACAAGGCAGGCCATAAGGGTGCTGCCGAGTTCCACGGGGGAGCGATGGTGGCGGCTCAGAGGACCATGTAGCAAAAGGAGGACGACATGAAGGTGCCTCCTCAAGTGGAGTCCGAGGGGCTCCATACCTCGGCTGAAGGAGAGCTGCTGCACCGACAGGATGGCCAAGACCTGACGACTCAAAGGCCGGTACCGGGTGCAGGCGCGTCGCGTGCACAAGGCTCCGCCTCAGGACCCGAGGAGGAGGAGAGCGGCGGCATGACGCTGCGCTCTCGATTGGAGGATAAAAGGCTCCGGGCTGCAGAGGTGGTGAACCGTGACCACGAGGCGGCTAGAAAAGGAGTCGCCAAGTCTCAAGTGGAGGCGTCGGTGGGGGAACGGAGGACCACGCAGCAGAGGTCAGAGGCCATAAGGGCTGTTCCTCGAGTTGGGCCTAAGGGGCTCATTGCAGCAGCAGACCGGGACCAAGAGCACCACACGGTAGGAGGCCGGGCAGTGGGTACACCGCAACAAAAATGGACGGAGGTGGTCGGAAGAGCTGTGCAAGAGGGGGACGGCAAAAGCAAGTGGCTGAGTTCTCCACAGGAGCAAAACGCGCTCCGAAAGACAACGGTGGACCGCGGCTACAAGGCAGACCAGGAGGGTACTGTCAAGTCTCATGAAGAGGCGTTGGTGGCTGAGCGGAGGACCAGGTTGCAGGGTGCGGTCAAGGTATCATCAGCTCCAAGTCCTCAAGGTGGAGGGAAAGCACTCAAGGAGCATGCAACAGAGGATGCAGCAGGTGTGTCGGTATCTCTAAAATCTGCGAAATAGGCGGATGATGCATGCAACATGCACAGTGTGGGAGAAGGAAGTGAGACATCCGCTTCTCCACATTCTCCAAAAGAGGGGATGCAGGTGCATGAGGAGTGCGGCGAGGAAGCTGAGACCAAGGGGCCAGCACCAGAAGACCTCTCCATGAGGAGGAGGCATGCACGTCAAGGACGTGCAGCGAGGTGGTGGCAGCAGTCGCATCTGCAGCACCATGCATCGTGTGAGATTGGTTGCAACAAAGTGTAAGCCAGTGCCGGCGGTGCAGGCTACAGCAGCTTAGACAATGCGGCACGCACAGAGGCGGTGCCGGCAAGGACCAAGAGCAAAACCATGGAGGCATTGCAAGAATGCAAGGGAGGTGCGCAGCACACTGGGCCAAGCTCACAAGGTGCTGAAGGTGCTGATGAATCAAAGGCACAACAGGCACAAGCGAAGGCGATGGAGGACGCAAAAGATGGCCCGAGGTCTTCGCATATGGGGGAGGATGCCGCAAGAGGTGCGAGTCTCCCACATATGGGGGAGAAGACTTGCAAGGAGGAAAGGGCTCCCAGGTCATCTCAGGGAGGAAGCAACCAAATGTCGCGGCAAGCAGCAACATCAACACAACAGAGGTCACAAGGCAGGCCACAAGGGCGTTGCCAAGTCCCGCACAGGGGCACAAGTGACGAGAGTGGGGAGCAAGGCGTCCGCTGCTACATGTCGTGATTGGTGCAGGGAAGCTGATGAGAGTTGCTCACAGTAGCAGCTTGGCCAGGCAGCGGAGCATGGCAGATTTTCAAGGACAGGGCACAATGGCTGCGGTGCAGGGGGAGATTGCTAGAAAAGTGTGCCCCTTGCCATGGGTGCCATGAATGGATTCCCTGGTTCAAAAAATGGGGATTGGTCAAACATCCAATATGATTGAAGATTTGGATTCTTTGGAATGTTCCATGCAAGATCGAGCTTTGAATCGCTCAATTTGAGTGGGTATTCAGAGAGATAGCCCCACCCAAAGGTCGGGTGGTCGGCGGGTGGAATCTGGGTCTCCGTCATGAGTGACGGGATACTCCACCGCCGGTGGTCCTTGTTCAGCTCCGACTGGCTCCATAGACCCCAACGCCCTAGAGGAAGCAACCAGGGAGGCCCCCTAGACCAGGGCAAGCCGCCCTTTGACTTGTCCATCAAGAAAGGCACTTCGAGCCGTCATCGGCTCATGTCGGAGATGACTCGCGTCGGCGGCAGCCAAAGGCGGCTCCACCAAGGGTTACTTTGATGGGCATAGCAGGGGCTATACTGCTCCGTTTTGGGCGTGCTTGGATGCTTTGAAAAGATTAGATCACAGGCTATAAGAATCTGATATAATCTTACTGTGAATAACAACTACCACTTTGATTGAGTGCAACTTCTTGCGACTCTTTTCTGCCCATTCTTGACTGTGATCCTTAGACTCCACACTCCTCCACCTAGTTGTGCATTGGCTACCAAAGCAGCATCAGTGTGGTCCACAGAAGGCCAGATATCCTTGAGAGTGCTTCCACACCCTGCTAGGGCCACCACCAGGACAGATTCCTGACAGAACCGGGTCATTCGGTGCAGGGACAAGAAAGATACGGCCGTGCAAAGGTGGGAGGCGAACCTCCAGAAACCAGGAGATGGACCGGCTCGACTCTGAGCACGGCGGAGCAACTTTCTCATGCACTACAGCCAAAGCGTCCCTGGATGGATGCTTGTCCAGTAAGGCAAGGTTCATTGGGATCCATGGGAACTTCGGGATGGCGGCTGGAGCTGCATTCACAAGCAAGGGCGCTTCGGGCGGCCGTGACCCCCGCTGGCGGTACTGCCAGTGGGAGTCACGCATGGAGCACTTAAATGGCCATAACTCAACCGTTTCTTCACGGGTTGATGCTTTGTTTGGTGTGTTGCAAATATTGCAATGCGTACTACATGATGCATGTGTTGTTTGCATGGTTGTACCTCAGGAGAGAGCTTTGGAGTGCCGAAGGGCTCACGGCAGGCTTATAGGGACTTGTACATAAGGAAGCCTGGGGATGCATGTGACATGCCAATCTTACCCAAAGACTCTGTACATTGCCTTTTACTGATCTATGAAGTTTAAAATATTCATTCCTTGCCCAACTCTCCTTGTTATCTAAGCATTGCCTTGCACATGTCTATTGGATCCTACAAGTCTTCTGCAGCACACCTTGGTGCAAACGCCACCGGGAGAGTTGTATGACGGGAGCCTTGGTCACTGCCAGCGGTCTTACTGCTAGGAGAAGGATGTGCGACATCTCAAGGGTTGGCCCACACACAAAGGGGTTGAGAGGTGGGAGGTTAATCTCAAGGGCTAGGCGTGTGACCGTCACGCCGGGCGCCCCTCGGTCAGAACCACGCTCCGGCCAATACTGCACCCAAACATGGATCACAATTTCCCTTGACAAGGTCATTGCATCAGCGTGCTATCTCATGGAAATTCAGATGCTGAAGGTGATAATCACGGTCCATGATTTTTTTCCTGAGTTGGGATAGCAGGTTGGAGAAAGCCAAATTGGGCTAACATTGTCAGAGCCTCGACGATAACCTAAAGAGCTTTGCACCGTCTATGTGCCTTCAAACATTCAAGGATGGTATGATTCATGTCTATGCCCCTGAGGAGTCCCACCATCCAAAGGATTCCATTGTCCACCACGATGCGCCAGGGGTGTGGAAATGTCCTATCATAACCATGTTGTAGGAAGGGGGTCTGCCACCACTCCTCTGGATGATGTGAAGCTTCCACTGTTGATGGTGATTTTAAGTCTTCCCACTGCTTTAGAGGTCATCTCCATGACCTTCTGGTGAGCAAATCAAATTGTCTATACTACATCATCTTCTGGCTCACGCTCGTGCAAAATTCTTGCATGGTTGCTTTCAGTCCCTTTGCTGCTGATGATAGCTTTTCTACTATCAATAGCTTCTTCTCATTTTACAGGCGCCTTGGCATTTTCAAGCGATATACCTTGAATATGCCGTACGCTGATGACAATGATCACGGCCCTCGTCACCTTCGTCATTGTTGATGTCATGCTCTTCCGTGAGGACCACATGTTATACTAGACATGATTTTTCCTATGCTTTTCCCCTTCTTCATGTGCCTGATCTGATCTGTTCCTTGGTTTTAGTTACGGGGCCTCCTTTGGTAGTTTTCCTGTTCTTTGCATGTTACCCATGAGCCCCTAGCATAGGTGAATGATATCAGTTTGCATTTACCCTCTGCAATTGCAAAACTAGACATGCAGACTACCCTTACTTCTTGAAAACTTGTGCTATGCTGTGACAATGCCTATGTGGTTTACTGTGTGTGTGTGTGTGTGTGTGTGTGTGTGTGC
>SZWC01009849.1:82127-94378 GCA_023375785.1 Penium margaritaceum
GAGAGAGAGAGAGAGAGAGAGAGAGAGAGAGAGAGAGAGAGTTAGCATCTGTACCTCATGAATCAAACTGTCATTCAGAGATGAATGGATTAGGTAGGAATGCCAATGAAAGGATCTCAGGAAAAGAGAAGGTGCACTGTGCAGTATCACATCGTACCAAAACATGGTTAGAGGTCTAGAGGGTTGTGGTGAGGCATTGGTGTGGTGTTGAGGGTGAAACATGTGGGCCATTCTTCATTTTCCCGTAAAACATCATTTTTCCTCGGTTTCAAGCCAGACCTTTTCCATTCTGAAAGTAGAAGAGGCTAAGACGAGTTCAATGCACAAAATGGCACTTTTTTTCATCAAGTGAAGATGTCAGGGGAAACATTCTACAGATTTAGAGGTTTCAGGTTTTTGGCCAGATTCGTTAGTCGGTGATATGCCTCACATGTAGTCAGTTGTACGCCCCATTTTTGAAAAAATCAAGCCATGTATGTCCCAAAGATCCTCTTGCAAATTTCAGAGGCCAAATGAATAGTATCTCAATTCATGTAGGCTGCTTCCTTTCCATCCATGGTGTTGTTTCCAGGGATTGGATGCAGAATTGCGAAGAATAAAAATGAAGTGTGTGCCGGAGTTGTTCGGACCTGGATAGAAATACGGTCACTGGACAGTAGCAAACAAGAACAAAAGAAAGAAAATGTGGCACAAAGGAGGAAGCGAGTGTCTCTGTGTGTGTTTTGTGTGTGTGTGTGTGTGTGTGTGTGAGAGAGAGAGAGAGAGAGAGAGAGAGAGAGAGAGAGAGAGAGAGAGAGAGAGAGAGAGAGAGAGAGAGAGAGAGAGAGAGAGAGAGAGAGAGAGAGAGAGAGAGAGAGAGAGAGAGAGAGAGAGAGAGAGAGAGAGAGACAACAGGAGAGAGGGGAGGAAAGAGAGAGACAACAGGAGAGAGGGGAGGAAAGAGAGCAAGTGAGCAAGCAAGCTAGCTAACAGGGACGATGAAAAAATGGGACAGGTAACGCAAAGTCATACCTGTGAGAAGGGGAAAAAAAAAGGGAGAGGAGAACACTACCCTGTGGAAACTGCCAACAAGACAGAAGGGGAGGCTAAACGGCCCATTTTTTTCTCACAACAGGATTCCAGCCTGCGACTGGCTGGCTTGGCGAAGTGCGCCATTTGAGGAAAGAAGGATGACAGGACTATATGATGCTTGATAGGACTATATTTCAAGAGTGAGCAATACCAAATCAAAAAGAAAAACAAGGGAGTCACGTGAAGGTAGTAGAGCAACATTGACCAAATAAAAGAAAAGAGGCCAAGATCAATTAGATAAATTTCATTTAGAGCCTTTATGAGGCAGGTGGTAGATGACACATTGGTTCTCGGACCAGTGTCACACACATTTTGTAACGTTCCATCACAAAACTCAGCATGGTCGCATCTTATACATTTCGGAAGCTGAACAGATGTAGGACACATTGCAGTCAGCATGGTTCAAGCATCACAAGGGATAGGTTGGATTCTTGACAGTGGTGCGACAGACCACATGTTCTCAGATAAGATGCATTTTAAACATGGTATGCTTCGACGATCCTATCCGCTGTACGAATAGCTTCAAGAGTATGGATTCCAGTGGAGAGGGGTGGGAGAATTTGTGTGCAGGGCCGAAAAGATGAGGCATATCTGACTGGGTTTTGTATGTTCCATGACTGATGATTAACTCACTATCCGAGTCAAGGTTAGATTATGAGGGAAAGTTAACTTTCATATAGAGGAACAGCTGGTGCAGCATACGCCAAGGTCGTCTGAGAATTCTAGGGGGCCGACTTGTGGATGACCTGTAGAATACATCGCTTCAATCAATCCGAGTTCATCTACAGGCCCATACCTACCTAGGCTCATCCATAGGACTTGCAATTCAGAGATTTTGCATGAGCGCTTAGCTCAGATTGGACCATTTTCCCTCCAAGAACTCGTTCAAGCATGTCCAGCCGATGACCTCGATCTTGTGATTATCCAAAAGCAACAGAGGTCACACCCATGTTTCTCCTGCGGAAGGGGAAAAATGACACATCAAGAGTTTCCCCATCATGAACACAGATCCATGCCCCCTTTGCAGATGGTACACAACGATGTTTGGACTCCAGGCCACCACTACCCAATATAAGTAGCAGAGGGTGCCAGATATGTGTTGAGTCTGATCAATAACTACACGGATATGACGTGGTTTTCCTAGTTGAAGGGGCACATTGCAGTTGCAATTCGTAGTTGGCTATGCTGAGCACAATGTAAACACAGGCAACCATTGTGAATTCTTGGTAAAGATTGAGGGAGGGATTTCTTTGCAGTGAAGGTATTCAACATCAGATGAAAGCTCCATGCACACCGCAAGAGATTGGATTTATAGAACATTGAAACCATATGCTGAACATAGTACTTGAAACAATTGTGATAGCATTAGGGATTCCACAAAGTTTATGAGGTAAGGGAGTGAAGAATGTTTTTTGGGTATGTAACTACATCGCTCATGGGCCCATGCAGCTAACAGTTACTCCATGGTAGTCATGGTACAATAAAAAAGGCGATATAGCACATGTTCAAGTATGAGGAAGCATTGTATGCTTTTGGCATCCTCCAGATGGTAGGACATAAAGGCTGGATGGACGAGGATGGTGGGGTATCTTTATGAGACCCAACATAAAATCGAGTCATGCAACATGGAGTTTTGTGAGTTGTGGTTTGCACCATACTACAACACTGCAAAGCAACGAGGTGCCTTCCAGTACTCACATCCGGTCAAATGTACTTGAAACTTACCTGACCCATTGACCACACCACTAGGTGTTGGAAACACAACGGTTGTGCCAATTTCGATTACCTCTTTCAACCAAGTATATCACACCATGCCACCTTATCATCAACCCTAATTTTTAGAAGTAATGTCTGGGATGAGACAGAAGATCCCAGCAACCACATCAACACCATAGGCACCATCGGCACAATCAGCACCATCAGCTCCGCCTTCAATTCAAACCTCTGTCCACTCTACTCCACAAATGGAAGGAATTTCATCCACTTTCTCCACACAAGTACCCAGTGATCTAGGACCAACCGGACCTCTCATGCACTTGGCATTAGAACAGGAATAGAAGGAAAGGGCACCTGAGGTAGCTGAGAGAGTTGGGATTCAGGAGGAGGAGTACAAGAGGAGAAGCACACTCAGAACAGTATAGAGGAAGTCATAGAAAGGCATGTGCACCGTGGTAAACAATGTGCCCAGCTGTGCACCAATGTTGGGGGTCATAGTGAGTTTGCAAGAGGGGAATGAGCGTTCATTAATCAATTTGGATTGTATAACATCACCATTTGGTCCTCAAACATATAGGAAGGTAATGAAATGTCCAGAGGTGCACTTGTGAAAACAGGCGTTTCAGGAGGAGTTGAATCAGATTCATGCATTCCATACCTGAAAGAAGATGGACCTGCCACCTGGACAAAAAAAATTGGAGAAAATTGGATTTCATGATCAAATATCACAATGATGGTACCATTGACAGATACGAGGCACGTCGTATAGTAGATGGATATCCTCAGGTTCCAACCACTGACTTTGGAGACACTTTGGCACTCATGGGTAAGAACTCTAGCGGTCCCCATTTTTTTGCAGTATCATCGTAGCTTGATGAAAAGATACATCAGATGGACATGAAGGATTCTTTTCTTCACAGAAAGCTACAAGAGGACATTTACATGGTGCAACTGAAAGAAGCGGACGATGGAATTTGCAGGGTTTACCACTTTAAGCGAGCACTGTATGGTCATAAACAGTCTCCATGATGTTGGAATGAGTAAGAAGCTGAATTGTTGGATGGATTTTTCTAGAGGAGCAGTGTGGACGACTCACATTGTTTTCAGGAGAAGGAGGATCCTTGGCAGCAGTTCTTGTAGATTGAGGAACTCCTTGCATTACCTCAATATCTCACAGAGATCTCTCGGAAAAAAAGATGTGCTGAATGATTGGTACAAAATGAAGGACTTGGGAACATTCGGCACATTCTTTAGGATGGATGTTCAGGGGAACAGACAAGAAGGGTAGATTGAAATTCCTCAGCAATGCTACCTCAATGGCAATGAGGAAGCTTCTGTGAATCTATTACAGCTTACGACGTCTCTTTTGGTTGATTATGGCAAATGCTACGTTGAAAAGACTAGGCCAGCAGCCATGAAAAGACACAGGTGTCCAAGTAACAATAAACATTAGTGCTAGCGGGTGAGTGCTTGCTAGTCAAACCTCACCCGTCCGCCTGCGAGTGAGGCTCGCCGGCTAGAAAACCTGGCTCGAGGGCGAAATCCCTCGAGCACCTAAAACTGAACATGGGGTGCGTAAAATAACCCCATACACCTTGCCTAGGCTACTTCACAAGTGACATATTCTTTGTCTCAGTCCGTCTAGAGTTTGAGTTTCATTCTAGGTCACTTAAGAAAAAGCATAAACTATGTCAGTTGCAAGCTAGAGACGGAAATAGGTTCTTTATGCACCTGGTCATGAGTGAACTAGCAGATGGGCCGTGCTGGCAGGGTGGAGGCGACCATCCAAGGGAGCGTAGATGTTCACGTGATGTATGTAGCTTCACAGTATGCTGCCTCCACTCTCTGCACCAGCTGGCCCTGCATACTCACGGCCACCACAAGAGAGGCATATGTACAGTGAGAGATTAACACGCCTACTTGTACGGGAGTCCGGTAGGCATAGTGCGGTAGATATAGTAGTGACAGAGTTGGAGCAAAAGTGAGGGAGAAGGGAGAGCTTTTATGAGGAAGTCTGCCAGTTGTGCCTTCCTGCTGATGATGCATACATCCACAGCCCCGGCTTCCACCGCTTAACGGAAAAAATGATGTTGTATGCTAATGTTCTTTGTGCGTGGATGAAAAACGCCCATCATTTTCTGTGATGTGTCGTGCAGCAGAGCTGTCTCTGTGTAGTGGTACTGCAGTGGTATGCAATTCCAGCTCTTCAAGCAGTCGTGCAAGCCAAATCCCTTCACATGCTGTTTCATCCAGTGCCATGTTTTCTGCTTCGGCCACCCTGCGAGCTACACATGATTGCTTGGCGCTGCGCCATGACACAGCAGTTCCCCACACCCAAAACACATAACCACCACGGCTGCGAGCGGCATGATCACGAGCATAATCACTATCAAAGAAACCATCCAACATTGGGACTGCCGAGGG
Organism: Penium margaritaceum; assembly: GCA_023375785.1. Classification (NCBI taxonomy): domain Eukaryota; kingdom Viridiplantae; phylum Streptophyta; class Zygnematophyceae; order Desmidiales; family Peniaceae; genus Penium; species Penium margaritaceum. The sequence continues at coordinate 87,339 of SZWC01009849.1, forward strand.
GGGAAAAACCAAGTCAAGCGCAGCGGTGTCTAGCACATAACGGAGAAGCTTCAGCAAAGCCTTTTATGTGTGCTGCGCGGATGCTGACCAAACTGGGCAAGCACATTGACTGCACAGGCAATGTCAGGACGTGTGGTGGATGCAAGGTCGGAGACGCTGCCAATAATCTGACTGTACAGTGTTGGGTCTGTGTCAGGACTGTAGCCTGCGGTACGTGCATCTATTAGGCATGCGTATACATCTGGGCTCATGGGTGTGTGTTGTGGTGGGAGGTGTTGAACCAAGTGCTGGAACCGTGTAGTGAGATGGACGATGAATCTACCTTGATGAAGGGACAGTGTCCGGGCTGTGCGATTGAGGGAAATGGTCATACCAAGGAAGCTTGTGCTTCACCCAAGTCTGTCATTATGTAGTGCGCTTTGAGCAGTGCCTTGGTCAGTGCAATGAGAGTTGGAGAGAGCGACAACAGATCATCCACATACACCAGCAAGGCTACTGGGACACCCCGGTCCCAGCACAAGAACATAGAGGGATCACACAGACTCTGAATGAACCCACCAAGTACAAGAGTGCATCGGATCTCCTTGTTCAAGCGCCGAGGTGCTTGCTCTAGTCCGTACATGGCTTTGAGCAACAGCCATACCTGGTCTGTCCCGTCTTCAAAACCTCCAGGTTGCTTGACGTACAATTCCTCTTCTAGGGGCCCATTCCAAAAAACGTTTTTGACATCCATCTGATTAATGTCCAAGTCCTCATGTGCAGCCAGTGCGAACAGGACACGACTGGCACCATACTTTCCCACTGGAGCATAGGTATCCGTAAAGTCATGTCCTGGGATTTGGTGAAACCCCTTTTTCCAGCAGTCATGCCTTGTATTTTTCTATCAGACCTTTCAAGTTCTTTTTCAACTTGAACACCCATTTGATATCAATGCCCTTTTGTCCTTGGGGGAAGTGGAACCAACTCTTACACCCCATGTTTGAGTAACGCGTTAAGTTCAGCCACCATTGCCTTCTCCCATTCGGCAGCATCAGGACACCCCCTTGCTTCAGTAAGAGTCAGTGGTTCAGTCACAGTAGGATTCAGTGCTACGGGACCTGCAGTGTGATAGAACTGCCAGTAGTCGACTCTGGGCCAATCACGCAGAGATGGCCGCACCGGTTCTGGTGGTGGTGTCCTGGTTTGTTCTCTCACCGCTGAGGGGTCACAGGTGTCAGGCCTGGCGTCGCCTAAGTGGCACTGGAGTCTATGCTGGAAAGATCTGTAGAGGCAAGTAGGTCCTTTGGTACCGGAGTGGCGGCAACATCAGCCTGTACTGAGAAATATGTCGGGCTCGCCTCATGTCTCCGAGGAGGCATGAAAGCAGGCACACCAATGTACTCTGGGTAGTGTTCAGTGAGGGGTAGCGAGGGGACGTGACAAAGTGTTCGGAACTGCTTGTAAGGCATGTGCTCTAGAAAGGATGCATCTCGAATCTCTAGAAAACAATGGTTTGTTGTGTCCCAGAATGGCCATGCCTTGGAGTCATGAGAGACCCCAAAAAATATGCACCATCGATAACGTGGACTCAGTTTGTGATCGCGTTGTGGCGGCACAAACCAGACACATGCTATGGTACCCCACACCCTCGCAGGACAGGTCTGCCCTTTATTTGAACCACTGATCCTACGGCGTGACAAACTTGGGTAGCGGGCCTTGGGAAATGTGGTTCCACACCCATGTGACATAATTCACGGCCTCTTCCCAGAACCCAAAGGACATTCCTGACTCAGTGAGTAGTGTAAGTAGTGCATCAACCGAGGTCCTTTGCCACCATTCAGCGATGCCATGCTGTTGTGGCATATAGGGAGACGTTTTCTAATGCTCGATGCCTTTCTCTCTGAGTTATACAGTTAGTACCCCCAAGAACTCCCCTCCTCTGTCCGTTCTTAGTTTCAACAGTGAACAACCATTCTGTCGTTCAGCCAGGGGTATCGATTCAGCAATTGCTCGCTGTGCATCTGCCTTGGTTTTCAGCAAAAAGGCCCAGCGAAAGCAACTGTAGTGATCAGTGAGGATTAAGACATACAATGACCCATATTTGACTGATGGCACTGGCATCGGCCTAGTCAGGTCTGCATGTACTAGTGGTCGATTAGTTACAATGTCTGACCTTGGAACTTTTTTTCTGTGTGATTTCCCTTCATGGCACTCCAGACAGGCATCTTCCTTGAGCCTATGCGATCAGTCGCTTGGCATGAGGCTATGTGCTGGGGTGTGTCTTAGTAACTCAGTGACCGCTTCTGTGTTGATATGTGCAAGGCGACAATGGATGAGATTTGTATGCATAGCTTCAGTGCTAGTGACTCTGTGCAGTTGAGGACGGTCAGATTGAGTGTGAACAAAGGGGAATAAGGTAAGTTTTTACAACATGTCAGCATGCAACGGCCCATCGGCCAGCAAGGCACCAGAGGCATCAAAGAGTATGCAACGCTGCCTTTGTGTGAGTGCAGACACACTTGCTTACTTGTCCAGTTGTCCCCCTGGCAGCAGGTTGACTTTCAAGCGTGGCACAAAAAAGACTCCAGCCAGCCACAGCACCCCACCTGGAGCCTCTAGAGGCACACTCCCCACACCCTCAACAGGCAGCACCTCCCCAGAGCCCATCTTCATTCCCTCAATATCATGCGTGGTGTGTGGCGTAGCAAACAATTGGCGGTGCGGAGACATGTGCAGTGTCAAATAGCCATTCATGCATTGGCAATGCGTGCATCGTGGTGACATGTGTATGCCCCAACCTCTGACCTGGTGACTGTGATGCAGCGGTCGGCTCAGGTGGCTGCAGCACCATGGGTGCCGTCCAAACAGTTCCGGGCTGTAGTACAACTGGCTGCTGCGACTTAGACGTCTCAGTGTGGATACGCTGTGCCTACTCTGGTGGCGGTCCAAGCACAGCCGGGTTGGGTGGCCTGTAGAAGGATCCATGGTACATTGGAGGTGCAAGAATGACCGGCGCTGGTGGGTGCATAGGCAGCTGCATCTGTGGGTAGCCAAAAGCGGCTGCCCCGAAGGGTGTGGGAGTCCGTGGTCCAGGCACAGTCTGAGTCGTCCAGGCAGGAGCGTGCAGGTGCTAATCTGATCCTGTGCCGGCTGCCAAAAACTGTGATGGGCGTGTCTGCTGTGACTGCGGCGTCATGATGCGCTGTAGTGCCGGGCACGCTCTCCGGTAGTGACCTGGCTGTCCACAGTAGTTGCAGGTGCGATTGCCCGCACCACGACCATGACCTTTTTCCCTGCCTCCTTGACCGCCCCTGCCTTCTCCTCCTGTTGCATGAGGATGGGTGGAGTATGAGGTACATGCTCCCTGGTGCACAAAGGCACTTGCAACTGCACCTTCATCCTAACGCGCTTCCCCTCGCAGGATGTCCTCATAGTTCTTTTGCTCTTCAAAGACCTCGGCAAGGTCGGTGCTTTCAATGTCTGCAACCCGTAATCTCCGAAGCAGTCCGCGTCAAAACGCTTTGTACGGCTCCCCAAGGTGTACGAGGACCGGGTCCAGCCACTCCAAAATGGTACACGTGGCACCGAGGCCGAGAATGCGTCGACGAAGGTCCATCGCTGAATCCCAGTATTGAGCTACAGGGGCGCCCGGCTTTGGGTGCAGGTTGCACAGCTTCTTGTGTAAGGTGATGACCAGCACCATCCCTTGCTCCTCCTTGCACATGGTCAAGTGTTGCCATGCCTCATGCGGCCGTGGGTCACCACTGCGTGGATTGTTGGGATCCTCCCCCTTGCCTCCAAAGCAAAAGTGACCGAAAGCATAGTGCTGGTCCTCTGGGAGTGCACGGACCAGAGCATTAAACGCCCTCGGGAGCACTCGCGCATCCGCACCATCGGGCGGAGGAGCAAGGTAAAGTTCCTCGAGGCCGTGCTCTGCTGCCCACGAGAGAAACACATCCTTCCAGGACAAAAACTCACGAGCTCCTAGCTGAGGTAGCGCCAGGTCCTTATGAGAGAAGACCTTGCTGAGCTTGTCCTAGGTGATACCTGTGATGGTGGTGCCCGCGCCCGCACCGACGTTGGCACCTGAGCTGGGGCTAGCATTGACGCCGGCTCAACCCGGCGTGGATTCTGCTGGACTCATGGCACTGCTAGAGGCCTGCAAGAATGCAAGAGGCCTAGTATGCTAGTGAGGGCTCTAAAACCCGCGTGGTCCTGCCAAAGAAAGTTTTGGCAGCAATTGGACGGGCCCACTTTGTGTTGGCTACTGAGCTAATCACCTCTGGAAGAGTAGCTGCAAAACTGAAAAAAGCTAAGAAAGGTTTTTTCACCTTCTTCATTTTTTTACACGTGTCATGCACCCCAAACTTAACCAGGCATACACTTCACCTTCAAGAGTTCTAACGCCTTAGCATTACATCTCAAGAAGAGCTCAAGTCGTCAATACACAAGAGAGCATTAAGAAATGGTTTATTGATGAGCATGCAAGACAAGTCATTTTGTTGCTGTTTGTCTAGTCCTAGAACTCAAAAGCACATTCCTGGGAAGTGGCCTGAACCAGCCACATCACCAGTAGACTTGCGCTGTGGGCTTGACAAACCAGCATCCTAGTGTCAAGGTGACCGACCAACCATGTAGCATCCAAGAAGCTACGGAATTTCTTTCTTGGAAGCTTTCATAGCAAACAAGATGTGCATGGGGCCAGGATTGAACTCATGACCTCTCACTTGGCCAAATCAACAAAATGCCCAAGGTAACCACTCACCCACATGGTGTACTCACAGGTCATATCGCACAAGAGACAAATCATAGTTGAATCACACCAAAACAGATACAGGGGTCATACCTTCACAAGTGGTAGAGCATTCCTGATCCATCCTATAACACTGAACCAGGGGCAAAAGCATTAAACAAACCTCTCCCTTGCACCTTGCATCAGTGACCATCATCATTACTCATCTCTTGCGTTGACCATGCCAATACCATGCCTGCCTGCCTGGTGGAGATCCTTCTCCAATGGCTTTGTAGGCATGTCAGCTTGGTTCAACTTGGTACGGACATACTCGAGATCCACTATCTGCTTGTAGACCAAGTCTCGAGCATAGTGGTAGAGGATCTCAATTTGCTTTGTGCGCCTGGACAGGATGGAGTTCTTGGACATGTCAATCGTGCTCATGTTGTCAATCTTGATGACCATCGTCGTTGCCTGTGGTGCCTTCATCTCGGATAGCAAGCGTCGTAGCCACTGCATCTTTTTACACACCTCAGCTAAGGCAATGTACTCAGTTTCAGCTGTTGACAAAAATACACATTCGTGCTTGCGACTTGCCCAACTGACTACACCTGCATTCAACATACACACAAGGCCGGAGGTAGATTTTCTTTCATTGATATTCCCTCCTCAATCACCATCAGTGTAGCACATGAGACAGAGTGACGCGGAGCCAGTGGTGCCACCAAACTGGAACCTCACGTGTCGCGTCCCCTGAAGGTAGCACATGTTGCGCTTCACAGCCAGCCAATGAAGTGGACCAGGATTGGCCACAAACTGGCTCACCTGCCCAAGAGCATGGCTACATCTGGTCGGGTGGCGACCATGGCATACATCAGACTGCCCACTTCATACTGACATGGGATGCCCAGCATGCCAGTTTTCTTCGCTTCGTTTGATGGGGACATGGAGGAAGAAAGCTTGCACTCCGAGCTCATAGGTGTGCAAGAAGGCTTGCAATCTGCCATGTCGTATGGTTTGAGGATAGAGTCAATGTATTTTGTGTGGTTCAGGCTGATGGTACCTGCTGCCCTGTCACATTTGATGACGATTCCAAGGTAGAATTCAAGAGGACCCATGTCCTTCATCTCGAATCTGCTACTCAGCTGCCCTTTGAGATCGTCTAGCAGCAGCATTGAAGAAGAGCATAGAATGAGATCATGAACGTGCAAGGCGACCAACATGGTCCCTTTGTCACTCTCATGCACACACATGCTAGGGACGTTGTCGCAGTGCATGAAGGACTCCTCAGCCATGAATGTATCCATTTCCTGGTACCAAATTCTTGGCGCGTGATTTAGCCCCTTGTTTAGTGTGATAGGACGGATCAAGAATGCTCTGTCCCTCAATCCATCCCATCCAACCGCCCATAGGCCAGGGACCAGTTCAAGCCATCAGGAGAGGCCGGCCCGTGCTATGCTCCTCCCACCTAGGAGTGGACCCACCTTCGCCGTCCACAGAGGGACCCGAACCCTGGTGCTCTGATACCAATCTGTACACCTTGCCCTCGGGAGCATCAACCCCCTCTGGAACCTCCATCAACACCTCCTTGTCAAGTTTTCCATAAAGAAAGGCTGACTTGACATCCATCTGGTGGACCTCCACGTTCTTGGCAGCAGCAATGGCGAGCATTGACTGGATGGAGACGAACTTCACAACTGGAGCAAAGGTCTCATCGTACTGTGCACCAAGCCGTTGAGAGAACCCCTTTGCTACCACCCATGCCTTGTACTTGTCCATCTTGTCGTCCTGTGTCCTTTTTAATTCCATCACCTACTTGGACCCCACAACGTGAGCACCGGCAGGTCTGTCCACGAGCACCCATGTCCCATTCTCCTCGATGGAGATTAGTTCACTGCAAATTGCTTCATCCCACTCCGCTTTGTTAGGGCCCCTGAGTGCCTCTGCGACAGACGTTGGCTCCTCTTGAACCATGAACAAATAGTTGAAGCCTGTCCACTCACCCCTATCTGTGTTGTAATGCTGCCAAGGTACTTTGAGGCGGGAACTGTCCTTGGACCTAGTGGCTCTTGCTGTTGATGTGGAGGCTGGAGGTCTACTTCATTGTTGATGATGGAAGAGGAATCATCCTCATGGTAAGGAGTATCGGATATGCCGGAATCAGAGCCTAATTCCTTCGAGTCATCTTCATCAACTCCTCTCCCTGTTGCAGCACCTAGCTCATGCCATTGTGCTGGTGCTTCGTCTCCCTCCTCAAGGAGAGTGAGCCACTCTCCCTGTTTTGGAGCATCCTCGAGTTTGAAAAGCTCTCCCTTACTCACAGACCTTT
>SZWC01009851.1:62894-79363 GCA_023375785.1 Penium margaritaceum
AAAAAAAAAAGAGGGGGTGGCCGTCAACAAGGAAGAGAAAAACTACTTCCGCCGCGGTCGCTGCGGCTTTCATAGCTGCAATAACAGCATCAAAAGGCGGCGTGTCGACGACTACTTAGTCCGGCGGCTGCGCGAGAGATTAGACTTTCGCCCTCACAGCCGACAGCGGACTGTCGTCAGCACTGATCTCCGCTTCGAGACGCGCCGTGGACCGGCGTCTCCCTGAGGCCCGTGGACTGGTGCGCGCACTTCACCCCGTGGGATCGACGGCGGATTCGAGTCTTACCGTCTCCGAGAACTGGGTCGTCTACCGCTTGGAGCAGCAGCCAGACCTGCAGCCGCCACCCCTTCTCGTCTTGGAGCAGTCTTCGCTCCATTCGTGGCAGCAGCATTGGTCGCCGCAGCTAGTCAGACTCTCGTCTCCGGGTGTGTTGCGATAGTGCAGCTCTTCCCGTCTAGTCACGTTTGCTGACCCCGACGCCGTGACCACCAGGAGTGATAGTACCTGCGGACCTCATTCTCTCCCGTGGCTTGGTGTAGACCACCGGGAGTAGATGCCCTCCGCACCCATCCATCGTGTAGCGCACGAGATGAGTGCGCGGACGTGTGAGCAGGCGCCCTGCGCATTCGCCTGCTACTACTGTGGTGATGGACGTCATGGTTGGCGTCGCTGTTGGACGCGCCCTCCCGGCTGGCATCCACTTTGGCTACAGCCTCGTCCGAGCCTGCGTCCTCCACAGCATAGAGATCTGCCGGCGTTGGTAGATCCCTTAGCTGGACCTCTGGCGAGCATATTCGCCGAGGTCCGCGGCCTACGGCAGACGGTGCAGCGGCTTTGTGACTTCGTTGTCACTGAGCGTGCTTCTGCTACTCGTTCGTCGACGGCCTCTTCGACCACATCTCCTCCATCATCTCCTTCTTCATCCAATGATGTCCCTTCAGCTTCACCTGCCAGCCAGTCCCAGGCTGACAGCATCCTTTCGATCCTCCACTCTGCTGTGACCACGCCGCCACCTCGCGATGACCCGTCTTCCAACAGTCGTTCCAGTAGAGTGACTCTGCGACGTCGTCGTCAGCGCTCCGCACGGCGTGCTCGCGCCGGTGTTGATACATCCTCCACCTCCTCGGCCTTCGTTGCTGTACCTGTCGAGGGGGAGTGTGGTCACCGCGCATTCCGTGATGCGACAGTAGCGACAGGATCCGCAGTTGGGTCGAGGGGGAGTGAGTCTGATCCCGACATGGAGGTCATGGTGCAGACTTGCGTATCATCGAGCTCGACTTCCACGTCCGCGCTGGATCCAGATCTTCTACAGCAGCAGCTTGCGTCAGGAGGTGTCCAGGCTCGGCGTCCCTGGGCGGTGCCACTTGCTGCTCCTACCGGTGGCGGCCCGGCGGTGGCACACGGGTCCGGTACGGATCGGGATGCATCTTTGGGAGTTTTGGCGGAGGTTCCAGTGCAGGAGATATGCGTGTCATCGAGGCCGACATCCACACTGGGACAGGAGGCGGACATTCCGCAGCAGCAGGTTGCATCACGAGGAGTGCAGGTCTTATGTGCCTTGGCGGTGCCACTTGCGACTCCGACCGATAGCGGCCTGGCGGTGGCACATGAGTCCTGTGCGGATCGGGATACCCTTCACGGATTTCCGGGGGCGTTGGCGCACGGGGCTCATACTTGCCCGACAGTGGTCGCAGTACACGAGCAGAGTCGACCGGCTGGTCTTTTGGAGGTTGAGGCATTCTTGAGAGCAGCAGTTCTGAGAGACATCGCTGGGACATATGCTACAGCAGACACAGCAGGCTCCACCGTCTCATCTGCGGTACATGAGGACCAGCTTCATCGTGAGGAGTCGTCTACCTTCCCACAGTCTCCGGGTTCCCGTACCCACGACGGAGCAGCGACATACATGACGGAGTCAGATGATGATCCATACTCTGTCATCGAGCAGGTGGTAGCGACCAGCGTTCCCGGCGAGACAGTGCGTGAGCGCCAGCTGCGCTTGTTGGTCGCCTTGACGGACATTGATGAGCCGCAGCCCTGTACACCTGTGTCCATTATGGCGGCAGTCGAGGACACCGGAGCAGATCCATACATGCAGATTGAGTCACCTCGTCAGCAGGAGCTGAGTTCTGCCCCCTCGATTTCACCTNTTGGTGACGCTACCGATCACATCGACGCCGAGAGTGGCAGCACCTGCACGGACGACGCTTCCACATGCTCTACGGACTCTGACGACTCCTCCTTCTCCTTTTCTCTCGGCATGCGACCGCTCACTCCTCGCATGACAGACATGAGCTGTGATGTGGATGCGACACCTGCAGCTGCATCCGATGTTCCAGCGTCTCGGCACATTGCGAGCTTGGTTGACCCCCAGGAGGATGCAGCAACACCAGTTCCATCGTCTCTAGCAGCAGAGATGCAGATGGCGTTGTACTCACGAGTTGTGCAGTCTGCATGTGCAGCATCCAGTGAGGCAGAGTTTATTCTACACCAGGTCGACATCGGCCACCTCGACATGTCCGAGGCAGATTACTCCGACCTGCAGAAGCGTGTAGTGATGCTGCAGCGGGAGATGATGGCAGCGCGTGAGCGATTCTCAGAGGATGGCAGCATCAGTATTATCGGCACGGCCCCTGCGCCAGCAGCATCTGGCACACCTATGCTTGGGGAGCATCTTGTACGCGCTCCGAGTATGACGTCCGTTAGAGACAGTGTCAGAGGAGAGGTGAGCGTGCCTTCGGCTTCCGCCATCCTCGCTCCTGTCGACCCCATCATCGCTCCTCCTTCTTCTGCTGCCGTCATGCACCTTCATCCACCCGACTCACCTGCCCCATCTTCATCTTCATCCGCGAGTGGTGATCTGGTTCGTCGTTCCAGCTCTCCTCCTCCGGCGGTACACCCCTGTGCCTCAGGGTCCTCTATCCGGCCTCCGAGGCCAGCTCCGCCACTTCATCCACGCACGCGTGCTGCTCGCCCATTCCCGTTCTTCCGGCGTACACAGATGCATCGCGGCAGTGCGGAGGTAGGAGAGACTGTGAGTTGGGACCCTTGGCAGTCACGCGAGGACTGGCATACCCTAGGCGATGCAGATTCACGTGAGGAGTCGTAGCCGGAGACACCACTTCGTCTTTGAGGGAGGGAGTCGACTCACAGGTGACAGGGGGAGCTGTCTCTACATGATGGATACACTACATGACTCATCGGCCAGGATCTGTTCAGCTACGACATCAGCATCTCCATCGAGGACATCGCTGCCAGGTTCCTCTGCCCAGGGGGAGTGTTGTGTGGACCTCGACCTGACGCGACGCCATGGGAGATGCATGGCGAGGTCCATGCTCTGTTATGAGCATCTACAGCATTCCGCATGTGCCTCACGCTACGTGCCTGCACAGCTGCATACAGATGGTAGCACACTGTTGGTCGAGACCCGGACACTTGGTGCATTGCACCAGTGTCACGAGGAGACCATATGATCGTGTGTCTTAGTGTGTCGCTATACTGTGTGTGGCATTCTGCATGCGAGCTGTTGGTCGAGACCCGGATACTTGGTGCGTTGTACCAGTGTCACGAGGAGACCATGTGATCGCGTGTCTTGTGTATGGCTATAGGGTGTGTGGCATGTGCATGCGAGCTGTTGGTCGAGACCCGGACACGTGGTGCATTGCACCCGTGTTACGAGGAGATCTTCCCTTGATCCTGTGTTTGGATGATGATACTATTGAGTTTGATTGCTCGTAGTGGTCGAGACCCGGACCCTGGTACCGCCAGTGTCACGAGGAGACCATCTTGTCCTCTGACATGTGTATGATGTGCATTACACTGGTTTGTGTGCGTGTGCATCACTCCTCTCATGGTCGAGACCCAGACACTTGGTGGGCTGTGCCAGTGTCCAGGGAGACCCTGGATGGATAGCAGACGAGTGTGTGTGTGTTTGTGCGAGTTGACTCATGCATGTTATGGCTTGCCATGCATTGTTGTTCCATGCCTTCGCTCATTCGTTCTGGCGTGGACGGCTATGTCAGCCAGGGGGAGTGTTGGTTTGTGTGGCTTCCACCCGTCACGACCGACACTGCGAGTTTACCGATATACCCACTTTCGGGGTATATGGCAGAGGAGAGCGTGACGACACGACGGGCCTCCGGACTGCACCGAGACTTCTCCAGCACCTACGACAGCGCCGGCGAGACGCGGTTGTTGCGTTCCGGCAGCCATGTGGGCTTGTCAGGAGGTAGGAGAGTTTTCTCGGTGGGTTCAGACTCGCGCACCCGGTTGACTGTACCGGTGCGACGAGGAGACCCGATGGCTATTGTGGGGCTTCCGATGTTCGGAAAGCCGTCTGTGATGACTGGACGCTGATTCTGAGATTTTCTGGCACTGTTCCTATTTTCTCGGTGGTCGAGACCCGGGTACTCGGAGAGCTGTTCCGGTGCCTCGAGGAGACCACCGTTATTGTTATCGTGGTGTACGCAGTGTGTTCTCCCCGCTGACCCGTTTCGGCTCAGCGGGGGTGACGGGGCCCGGTGCGGCTAGCTGCCGGCGCCCCTACTTAAGCCCGCTAGGGGCTCATTTGTACCTCCTCCTTGTTCTTTATATTCAGCGTTCCAGACTTAGCCAAATTTTTGCCGTCTTGCATCGCACTCACACACAGAGCTCATGTTCGTTTGTGCATGGGCCTGCATGCCCTAAAATTATTTCCAATTAGTCATTCCGTTTTCCCGCCCACAGCCCAAGGGACCACGCCCGAGCCACGTGGAGCGAGACTCGCTACATCCCTCCCACCTAGGAGTGAGCTGTCCTCAGCGTCAACAGGTGGGATTCGAACCCTGACGCTCTAATACCAGTGCAACGGTACTGGCGGAAAGCTTGGCCGACTGGGCCAAAACCGCGGTACTTGAGGGTCTCCGACCATCAAGTCATTCCGTTTTCCCGCCCACAGCCCAGGGGACCACGCCCCAGCCATGTGGAGCGAGACTCGCTACACCCTGACTATTGTTGGGTGTCCACTAGATGTGACCACCATCTCAGAGTTATACTACGTAAGACCGAGGCTTCAACCTCGTAATCCTTTTCGTCCAAGTTTATTCTATTTGCGGTGTACACTTTCCAACTCATCTGCCACATCCAAACAGAAAGTCCTAGAGAAGGTATCGCTTTCCGAATTGGGGGCACAGTTGTAAACAAATCATCACTCGACCATTATTTTGCCGAGAGCAGTGACTCCATGACGTGCGACAACGGTCGCCGCTCCCAAACAACGTTTCTTCGTCGCTTTAAAATGTGGTGGCACAGTTGTAGACTAGTTTTTTGCTATGGATGCGAATATAAAATCACTTCAAGCTCTGGGTGGTTTCCACAAAACGTGCAAAATATTGGGTACTGTTTATAAGGCAGTTCGACCTCAGGGCCGCGTTTGATGAAGCGGCTCAATAAGGCAGCCCTTTTCTCTCCATCGTCAATGAATGGGCCCCGACCGCCAATCTCATCAGCCGCGGAGCCCTGCTGTTTGATCTCAGTGACGATAGGGCCCTTTGAACGCATCCTGATTGTGAGAATCTTGACCCGACGAAGTCGTGTTGTCGCAAGCCCTTCACCGACCAGAGCGAAGGCGAAGTCATCAGCAAGCAAAATTCGGCGTTCAACTTTGATGTTAAAACTTCCTTTCTCACGCTAGTTTGCCGCTTCAAAACACATATTCCAGTTGGTGCTCGAAGACTAGATGATTTCCATGCAGAACTACAGACCCATGCAGCGTGCCGATTTCTTGTCACGACGAGGACTCACCAGCCAGTACAGTAGCCGGCAATTATTATCTGCCGGCTATATTACTCGTGTTGGTCGCCGCCCACATCCGAGCTCCCTTGTTGATGGATCCGACAATGCGGGTCCTCGCGTTAGGACATCTGATAAACCCGGGGCCGTAGGTCAATTTATCCCTGTTTATATTGTGCCCTTTTTATGTGAATAGAATAGTGCTCGCTGTTTGTAGATAAATGCCAATATGCCTCAAATTCGCCTCCAAAAGTCTGTTAGCAAGGGGAACGTTTGTGTCTTCACAGGGATGAGGTGCGAAGCAATATCCGATTCGAGGAATTGGGACACATGGATGATCTGCATTAAGCTGTAAGCGTACTTCGTTTACAAGTGTCGAGGAAGTCGAGCACGTATATGTAATGACGAGCATCATAATAATGCATATGTTAGGTCCTCAACGCTTGGGTCAAGCGACGCCTGCGTGGTTGTGCTGTGAGTGGTTGCTTCGAGAAGCTCCGCAGAGAAATTGAGGTGCTTGGAGAGTATCGAGGCGTTATACAAAATTCCAGCGCCGTCGAGAAGTCGACCGAACAGTATGAAAACAATGATACGGCCCGCGACACTTCCTTTGACCATTCTAGAAAGTTATCGAAGTTCTCAGAACCTTTGAAAACAAAACACAGCAGGTCGTGACAGGTGGCCAAAAATGCCCTCCGCCCATCTGCGTGAATTTCTAAAGGTATGTGCACAGTGGGTTATGAAAGTAAGGACAAAAATTCTCGCTCGCAGAGTCTGGGGGCTCGTGTATGTTGGGGACGTAACTTTCCCCCCCTGTTAGCTGCGGTGTCACGGCACGCATGCAGGCGTAGACCGTTGACGATGGTAAAAGGCGTCGAGAAGATGATCGACATCTCAGAGGTGGTCGCATGGCTTCAAGCATTTGTGCGCGGCGTCGTAGCCGTGCCACTTGACCACATACTCCGTTGTCTTTCCACGGCGTCGATGTCCAAGGATATATTTGATCACGTACTCTGTACATCTGTCCACTCGAATAGAAGGTGGAGGTGCGTCGTTTCTACCGGGGAAGTTCGTTATGGGATCCCGGTTGTGTTCGTGCTTGATGTTGCGGAAGACAGGGTGGATCATCATGCTGCCCAGCAAGCAAAGACAAGCGACGACAGGGTTTTGCATGTGTTCAATCTCAAACGGCCCCCACCACTAGCGTATGAGCTTTGCAAAGTAATGTCCTTGGATTTTGATGTTTGCCGAACTAATGAGGACATGATCGCTAGCACTGAATACGTCATCGTTGCGAAGTCACTTGGCTGCTCACTTCATAGCTGAATGTGTCTTCATGAGATCTTTTTGTGTTTCCTCCCACACACTGGAGAAATCCTTGTGGTGGATGTCAACCTAAGGAATGTTGCTCGGGCTTCGTACGCTTGCCAGTGTGGCCAGGTGTTTGTCGTAGAGTACTTCGGATGGAATTTTACCTATTGCAGTGACAGTTGTGGAGCTGCATGTGAGCTTGGAATTTGGCAGTTTGGCTACCGATTGGTGTAGTGCGGCTCGCATAAAGTTCATAGGAGCATTTTAAGCTTCTCATTGGTCCCTTCGGTTGGCCCATCGGTTTGAGGATGAAACGTTGTTGACAACTGGATCCGACTGTGGTAACACGTCATTAACTTGCACCAAAATTTCTGGTGAAGCGCATGTCTCTATCATTGATGATGGTACGTGGTACGATATACGGTCGTACTACCTGATTTTATGTTAGGCGTGATGTTCCTTTTGCAGTGATGGAGGTTGTTTCCAGGATGAAGTACATCTTTGAAGATATGTCCACCACCACGGGGATGGTTACATATCCCTAAAGAGTGGCAGGCAATCCCGTCATGAAGTTCATGTGGATGTTGATCCATGGGTCTGTAAGAACAGGGAGTGGTTAGAGTAGTCATGGTGGCCTCGTGGGACGAGATTTCTGCCGCAGACAGGTGTCGCACGATTTGTAGAAGGTTGACACGTCGGTCTACATCTTGACCCACCAATATTACTCCGCTTGCTTCTTGAGCTTCTTGTCCTCGGCAAAGTGTCCACATTGACTGGTGTCGTGGCATTCCTCTAATAGAACTCATCGTAGCCTGGCGAGTAAATCATCGTTGCCCATAGGGGTCATCCGACCAAAACTTTGATTTGTCATATCCGCCATTCCTCGAAACCATTTATGAACAGCCTCGCAAGGTACTGGTCTCGTTCAACAAGTAGCGTGTTGAATCCGGCCATCAAATCTGGTCTCCGACTCAGAGCATCCGCCAGAATGGTTTTTCTAGGCTAGTACTTGATGTCGTAGTCGAAGTTGGACACGAGAAACTCCATCCATCGAGTTTTTTGACATCTCAGATTTGGTTGAGTCTTGACATATTTTGTTGTCTGATGGTCGGTGCGGATGATGCATCACCAACATTATAAGAAGCACCGCCATGTTTTGAATGTATACATGATTGCAAGCATTTATTTCTCATGCACTACGTAGTTGAGTACTGGCTTGTGCAGTTTACTCGGCATGTATGCGACCGATTGTTTTCCACTGCCATTGTCTTGGAGGAGAACAACTTTCGTGGCTCGATCGCACGCCATGATGGTCATGATATAGTTCACTGTTGGATCTGCCAGCAATAAGGTGGGCGTCCACGTCAGACCGTTTCTCAAAGAGTTGAATGCTTCTTGCTTGTTGTCCCCATAATTTCACTCGATAGTTTTACGACTGAGATTGGAGAGAGGCGCAGACACTTAGACATAGTCCTGTACGAATCAAAGGTAGCAGTAGTTAAGGAAATCTAATACAAATGAGACGTCCTAAACATTGGTTGGAATCGGCCAAACAACGACAGCCTCCACCTTTCTCGAGTCCATGGTGATTCGTTTGTTGTCGATGATGTGGCCCAAAAACTTGGTCAAACGGCGGAAGAAGACACACTTCAATGGCTTTTCTTTTGTAGAATCTTACCTATTATCGTTCAAATCTTGGCAATCCATGCACATTGATATCTTCCCAGATTTCCATTTCATGAAAGGTAAAGGTGTCGCGTAGGGTGAAAGGTGTTGTTTCATGGCAATAAGGCCAGTGTATACTGATCCACTGCTCCAGTCCACCTGTGAAATATGGCAGTAGAGGAAATCTCGCTCGAGGATGATCTTGAAGTCTCTCATTGGAAAAGACTTATAGACCGTTCTATCGTTCATATCTCTGATTTGTTGTCGGGGAGGTTCGCAAAGTTGATGAATTGGTATTCATATTTCAACGTTTTTTCCTTCAAGTACTCGTGGTTCATCCTGCAAACCCAGCTTCCAAACCATGCTGTTGCGTACAAAATTGTAAAAAGCTCCTCCGTCTAATAATGTCGGCGCCGTTCTACAAAGTTTTACAACCCATCGGTTTTACTCGTGGTGGTATCTCGTGCTGGTTGTCCTCGTACCCCTTGTTGAACTTTGTGATATGAGGAACCATTGTCTACAGCAATGTGAGTCGCACAGATGGAAAATTGGTCAACGTCAATTTTCTCGACCGGACAGGAGTCTTAACATCTACTCCTGTCCTTCGTCGTTCCACGATTCCTCATTTGTTCATTGCGGCTCCCTTCATGGCTTGTTGATGCCATTTTTGTCAGTTGTGCAAGATATGACCCAACGTTTTCCAAGTCCAGCAGTGCCATTGATCGTGGTGATTGGCGTCATCAATGTCCATTGGGTATGCAGTTTCCGCCAATTGCAACTTTCCTTTGTCATGGTAGGAACTGTGGCTTTGGAGATGCCAACCGTTACATTCCTCCATCCGAGCGTTGTATTTGACGTTGTGGATGCAATTGGCTACTCAATCATTCATGAAAGGTCATCTGGGATGCTGAAGATGGCGATTGCTCGCCAAATACCTTAGTCAAGGCCATTGTTGTAGTACAGAAAATGCTCATCTGAGATGAGGTCGTTGTTGGTGATGATTTTGTCAAAACATCGCATATACTCCGCCACGCTGGACTCCAGACATAGGCATTCATGTTCATACCATCAAATTTTGCGTTCAGTTTTTGAAAGGGGATGAGTGTATCACACACAAAATTGATCGACGTTTCGCCTGTGTAAAGGAGTCGTGCCACGTTGAATTGATCTCTTGGAGAGGAAGTGCACGTGTGGTCGACGATGCGAGAGTCGTTGCATGAGTCATTGATCTAACTCCGTTAGTTTGTTGCTTTTGTTCCATGGTCTTTAGATGGAACTACCAACTCAAAGCTGTGCCATGCAAAAGGAAGGCCGTGAGGTCAATCTTCTTTTCGTCAAGAAAATCACGATCTTTGATCTATTTGAGTTTGTGGGATGGAATGGCTTGGAAAGTGCTGGTCGAAGCTAAGGATCACTCAATAGTTGGATATTTCTCTCGACAAGCAATTGTTTTGCGTGTTCAAGAAATCCGAAGCTCCTCCACCATTGCGTTGAGTTGTTGGAGTAGACGAGTGTTGAGGCTCTCAAGTCCTAAAAACTTCTAGTAAAGGTCTTCATTAATGCGTGCTTGTCATTTGTTGCCTCCCATTGTGCAAGGTGTCATCTCGGCGGGTAGCGGCAAGAGTGAAGGATTTGCCGAGTCCAAGGTTTCCATTACCGAGTTTGCCGTCAGGTTCGTCGGTGATGTGCCATTCACGCGTAAGTTGCTCGTACTGTCTAGTTTGTGTAGAGAGCGACGTTGTTTCCATGCTACTTATCCTCTATCACCAGAGTCTTCGCCGGTCACTGCTGCTTGTTTCTGGTTGTGCTTGCTTTGTTTTTCCTTGTCTTCACAAGGTTTGTGACCTTCTGAATGGTAGAGATGTGCTTAAGAATCATTAAAGGTTGTCGCCTGTTAGTTAATGGGTCGGCTTCTCCTCCAGTGCCACTACGCTCTGATAGCGAGTTTTATGCCAAGCAGAACGTAGGTGGTTCATAGAGATGAGGTACAGAGTAGTAGATGATTTGACGAATTGGGAGAAATGGATTATGTGTACGTAGTAAGTGTATTTCAATGACAAGTTTTAACTAAGTTGAGCACATATGTACAATGACAAGAAACAAAATATGGCAAATGTTGGGTCCTCAGCGCTCGGACCAAGCCATTTATGTTCAATCATCCGTCAAACGTACAGTCCTCTAACTGTGTATGCCTGAAGTGCACACACAAATGAAGATCTCTGGAAGTTTCCGTGAGACTTTTTCATAATTTCCTCGCACCACCTCTTTCGCTCTACTCTACTTTGTTACTGATTTTTATGTAGAGGAACCTTCTTGCAAGTCGCCCTTACAATTGTTTATCTCCAGTGTTTTGTTATGCATGTTTTATTCTCTTTTTTTTGGACAAATGTGGCATAGTATGTGTCCCAACAAGGAACTGGTTATATTTATATTTGCATTGTACACCCAGATTAACATTCCAACATCAAATATCCGTGACTGACATGCTGGGATTCAGAAGGGCCATCCAGGCACTCAAGCATGAGCTTGACAGTAGCTCAAGTATCAGGTTGACTGTGGCTCATGTGGTATGCTAACTATAGCAGGATTCCGAGTAAAAAGGCTCTATTCCGAATGAATGGGAATGGTATGTTTTTGCATGCGGCTAGCATTTAAGGGTACTCGGATAGCGTATCTTTAAAAAATAGGGGGATGCTTCGCAGATAAGTGTCGACATCTTTTGATTCATGTTATCGCTATGTCACATTTGCTCTGTTTTCATTTTAAGAACGCTTACAACTAATCGAATATTTCAACGGAGATGTTTATACACGGATCGCTCACGCGGTTAATACATTCAAATGATACACAGTTGATGATTTGAGTTGGGAAAAGGACCTGGAGTAGAGTATAGGTTCGACAGATCTGGAAGCGCAAACTCTGCCAACTAGAGAAAAAAAATTGAAATGTGGAGTGTGTTTTAGTGTTCATTCAGCGAGAGATAAATTCTGGTGCCTTGTTAAATTATGAATCATCACTTTTGTTCATCTAGTGTAACGGATTCGACGGAATCCTTGGCCGACTAGGCCAAAACCGCCGTGCTTGAGGGTCTCCGACCCTCAAGCCATCCCGTCTAACCGCCCACAGTCCCAGGTGACCCTGCTCGAGCCACGTGGCTCCTTCGACCGGTCAGCATGGCACTGCCACGCTACACTCCCTCCGCTAGGAGTGAGAGCCGCCTCGGCATCTCCGGTAATCCCAACGTGGGATTCGAGCCCTAGAGCTCTGATACCAATGTAACGGATTTGACGGAATCCTTGGCCAACTAGGCCGAAACCGCGGTGCTTGAGGGTCTCCGACCCTCAAGCCATCCCGTCTAACCGCCCACAGTCCCAGGCGACCCCGCTTGAGCCACGTGGCTCCTTCAACCGGTCGGCGTGGCATTGCCACGCTACATCTAGATACACTGTCAAATATTCAGGCTCAAAGCCGCACTTAGGTATGGAGGGTGGGTATCCGATCTCCATTGAACAAAAATCACAACAAATATATTTTTGTATTTCTCGTGGTAACCCTAGATACACTCCACCATACAATTCACCAGTACACATTTGATATGGGGTGGGGGGGATGGGTCTGATAGATGTCAATGACCCCCTCTCAAAAGGGGGCGGTCATTGATGTCGAATGCATCGGTCAATGTATTGGGGCTATGAGTAAAAAAATGCACTTATCCATCAAGTGAAGAAATTTTTCATGGAAATTGCAAATACAAATGGATCCCCCCTCCCATATAAGCGTAATGTGAATGTGGTCAGTGTATCACACAGTGTATGATGCGATGACTGAAGAAAACAGTATTGAGAGAAAATTCTAGGAGACTGCATATCATTCTTTTTTTGTACACAAAGTGTACACAGAGAAAGGTTAGCCAGATACACTATCCAATACTCGTGCTGAATACAATCCTCAGGTGGGGGGAGGGGGGGGATCTAATCTCTATTAAAGAGAATCATGAAGAATACATACTTGTACTTCTCGAAGCACCCAATATATACCATACAATCCACCAATGCACTTTTGATAATGGAAGGGGGGAGGAGCTTGGTCAATGACCCCACTCCCCCCTCCAAAGATCTAAATGTATTAGTCGATTGTATCACACGATGCATTGGGGGCATGAGCAAACACATTAACTTCTATATTTAGTGGAGAGGCACTTTCTGGAACTCGCACATACAGACCTGTACACATAGACATGTTGATCAGGTACAGTCCCATACACACATTCCCGACATATTCATTGATATCGGGGGAGGGGATATGGGAAAACTGTCAAGAGAGTGAGGATTATAACTTGAAGGACACCGTCAAATGTTCACATTCGTGTTCTTGCGATGCCCACCAGCTACACCCTCACGTATTGTACGTGAATACATCTTCAAGGGGGGGGGGGGAGGGAGAGACTCACACCAAGTTCACATGCCCTTCTACAAATCTGTCACATGCCCCTCGCAAAAAAAGCAACTACAAACATTTTCCTTCTATTCCCAAGTAGGAATGGAGGCAGCATGTGTGTCACCAATTTATGGATAAGCAGACCTAGAATGGACTGTGCTGCCTAGAATCCATTTCTTACTCCATGTATTTATAACTGTGCTCATCAGCTAATCTAGTAAAGGCAAAGTGCTTTGGACAGGGACGAGAGCGGCAGCCTACGGTATCTAATTCAGACAGAAATGAAGGGGTGGTGATTGGAGCCAAAATCATATAGGTCGGAGAATTTTTGTGTCCGATGATGGACTATGAAGGCGATCGCGTGAGGAAGATGACCGAAGACGCCTCCTTTAAAGATATTTGAAAAGGAGAACAAGTGTCTTCATCAACCATGTGTTTGGAGAACACACAAACCCCAAAATCAAGCTAGCATGCAAGTCGTGTGGGCTTGGTGGAGAAGTTGAGCCAACCAATCCACAGGTGCTGAAAGAGGTATGGTAAACCTAAGCAAGGTCATGAACATGTGCTTAGAACAGGGATGACTATATGTCCAATTTCTGAATTGTAGGTACTGACGATGTTTTAGGGAGGTCCACCTCAACAACAACGTCTAGGAAGAGATCACATGCAAAATTGTTGTGTGGAATTGGAAGGTTTTTGCTGGGATGTCAGGTTATTTTGTGGCAAGGAATCTCCTTACAAAGAGGAAGGAGATGTTACCACGATGATTTGCTAAACACATACCACATTTTATGTAGGAATTCCTTTTTTTGCACCCTCTTCCAAGAGGCACGGCCATGCTGTTGACACACACTTGTGATGGGTCTTCGACGAAGACACACCAAGACTAGTGAAGAACGTACAAATTTTATGTGTTACTCATCTTGGCAAGAGTCAAGGGATTCTGCGATCGGCACTCGATGTTGTACACGAATGGTCAAAATCACATGAACCACACTTTTGTATGGTTTACCATGCATGATTGTGATGAAAGAGTCTTCCGGATGACAACAGTTCACAAATGTGCTCTTATGCATGAATCTCATTTTAGACGATTCGCATAATGAATTGCACAATCAGTAACTTTCATCAAGCAAGGAAAAACCGGGACGGTTTTAATTCAAGGATAAGGAATGTAGCATACGGATCGTTTTTCCGGTCAAAAAGGACCTCTAAGTATTCCTTGTACATTCCAGGGACTCGAGTCTCACGTTTTGAGGAGCCAACGTCTGGAAAAATACATACAGGCTAGAGTCTAGTTTGACTTTAGCAGATGAATGAATTCTTTGGCAGATGAATGAATTCTTTGGCCAGATTTGAGTCAAAAAGAGTGATGCACTGGAAAATCCTCCCTCACTCCTAAAAGGCGTTAGAGTCATGTTTCCCTATGGCGTTTCCACTTGCAACGATTAGGATTAGGATGCACGCTTGTTTTATCCATGCCCTATGAAAACCTTTTTCATATCACCGTGACATCTCTCAGCCAAAGTGGCTGGGACGGCCAATCACCCAGGCTCTTTGGACGACTCTTGAGAAGGCCTCCGTTTGAGTTCCACAGTTAGTTACAAAATGGCTAGGGCTGTTACATCCAAGAATTTTCAAGAATGAAAAGGTTCGGCAATCAATATGGTTTTCCTCGAGAATGATATATTCATAATCCCATCCATGCTCCTCCCCACTCTCCTTTGACAAGAGCTCTTACAAGAATTCATTGGGTACAACCATAGCTTAATCACGCCAAACAGCAGGATGTTAAGAGTAGATCACAGATTACTGTTTTATCTTTAAACAAGAAATTTTAGTTAAGCACATCATTCCAAAGATAGCATTACAGTACATACATAATGTCACACCTCTTCACGTAGAAAAATCGACTCAAGAAGAAAAAGGTATCCTTCAAAATGTTCATACTTGCATACCACACTTACAGTTTGGCATTGTCACTGGCCCAATGCCGGACATATCCTCGACATTCCGGCATTGGGGCATTTCAAGTCTTAGAGATGACTTCCGTGAGCTCACTTATCCTGTTACCCCCTCAAAACAACACCTTATGTATAATAATGGTGTCGGGTTCACCCGAAATCACCATAAGGACACCTTCGTGAGTCCATTATAGCTCACGATTTCATGAAGTTTACTCCAATTCATGTCTGAGACAACATCATCATTGGATATGCAAACACCATTCTCACCCCAGCTTGGAGAGTTGAAGGGCATCAGCCAAAGCTCATGCAAATTTACAACAACATTTTCACACAATAACTGCTCCCAATAGACTTCTTGGACACTTGGGAAGAAGAAGGCATTTTTCGGACACCTCACAAGCATGCACACCCATTAGCAAGTAGTTTTTCGTTGCACCGAAGTGCAAGGAAAAAAACTCTGAATTTTAATGTGCAGCAAGTTCATTATAAGATCCGTCCCCCCTACCCCCATCCCCTCGCCATTTGCAAATATTTTCCATCGTAATTTTACTGAGCATCTATAGTCCATGCATTCCACTATTGTGAGAGACTACAACAAACATCCTATAAACTTCTTCACATTTTACTTTATCTCTGTAATATTAACAAAGGCAATCCTTTCCTCTTCGAACAGAGTCATCCCATGTTCCACATGTAGAATCTCCTCCAAGCAACATAATTCTATGAAATATGGTCCTACCGGTGCAAATTATTAATGGAAAATGACAGAAGATTCCGCAACCTAATAGCATACCTGGCAGTTTGAATCCTTAGCAACTTCAAAGTCCAGATCAGTACACTACACAAGAACAAAAAAAATTAAGCTATAATCATTCTTCACTGCCATTTCTACATGTGCTAGTATTTGCAAAACTGGCCACTGCTTGAATCCTCCACACACGATAACTCATCCAAAACTTGAAAAAACATTGGATCAACATGACTATTCCTACGGAGGCAAAATATTCCACTGAATCGATGTTTAGCCGATATCTGAACCCCCTCTTTTACATGGTTACAACCAGTGAAATTTATATCCTTAGGGGTGGATTTTCAGGGGATCAACTCCAAATTTTGGGAGGATCCCCACATGAGCTGAGAAATTCTTGTTCCAAGGGTACTTATACTGGTATGACGTCAGACATATGGAGTGCAGCTATGCTTGAAGATCACACTCTAATAGTGCAACAGGGATTAACCAGCTCTATTGATCTCTAATGCCACACGCACGCACGCACGCACACATACAAACACACACACACACACACACACACACACAC
>SZWC01009852.1:19759-33478 GCA_023375785.1 Penium margaritaceum
GCGGCGCTCGGCTTCCGTGCTGGGGGAGTGGGCGGAGGTGAGATTGCACTTCGTGGGGAGAGGAGTGCTGAGGGGTTTGGCGTCTTCCATGCCATAGCGCCGAAGCACCTCTGAGATGTACTTCGTCTGGTTGAGCTCAATGGTGCCTATAGCTCGGTTGCAATGTATGGCGATGCCCAAGTAGTACTCAAGCTCGCCCATGTCCTTCATCTTAAACCACCCATGCAGCTTCTCCTTGAGGGCCTCAAGGGCTTTCATGGAGGTGGAGGCCAGAATCAGGTTATCCACGTACAGCGCTACCAGCAACAGCCCCTGGTCATCCGCACGCACATACACACTGGGGTCGTTGTGGCAGTGCGAGAAGCCAAGGCCAGCCATGAAGCTGTCCATCTCCTTGTACCAGATCCTTGGGGCCTGTTTCAGCCCGTAGAGCGCCTTGATGAGGCGACACACCTGCCCGGGTTTTGCCTTGACACCCTCGGGCACCTCCATTAGTATCTACTTGTCAAGCTTCCCATAGAGGAAGACGGTCTTGATGTCCATCTGGTGGATTTCCATGTTGTGCGCCGCAGCCACAACCAGCAAGGTGCGGATGGAGGGGAAGGACGCGATAGGAGAGTAGGTCTCGTCGTACTCAGACCCTGCTCTTTGCGAGAACCCCTTCTCGACAATCCTTGCCTTGTACTTGTCGATGCTGTTGTCTTGCTTGCGTTTGACGCGTAACACCCACTTCACGCCCACCACGTGTGCGTTTGGTGGTCTGTCCACCAGCTCCCACGTTCCATTCTCCTCGATGGAGGCGAGCTCGCTCTCCATCGCCTCCTTCCACTTAGCGGCGTCCGGCCGCGAGAGAGCCTCGGCGATGGTAGCCAGCTCTCCCTACGCAAGGCACGGCCAGCTCAGGCCAGTCCACTCGGCCTTCCCTCCGTTGTACTGCTTCGCAGGCTTTGCTTGGCGCTCACTGCTCCACAATGGTGCTG
Organism: Penium margaritaceum; assembly: GCA_023375785.1. Classification (NCBI taxonomy): domain Eukaryota; kingdom Viridiplantae; phylum Streptophyta; class Zygnematophyceae; order Desmidiales; family Peniaceae; genus Penium; species Penium margaritaceum. Next base: position 20,740 of record SZWC01009852.1, read on the forward strand.
GTACTGGCTGCTCGTGCTACTGCTGCTGTTGTGCTTCCCCAGGAGGGGTCGCTGGAAGGGAAGAGCCACTGGTCTCTGAGGAGGCTTCGGATGTCTCCGAAGCAGTGTCGGATGTCAACTCCGCTTCAGCCTGAGCGAACGCTCTCCCTGAATTGGCAGCCTCCCTGTCTATGGCCACTGGCGTCCCACGCCAGTTAGGCAAGGGTGTGTCACCCGCCTCCAGCAGCACGATCCACTCTCCTTGTTTTGGAGAGTTCTCTGGGTCCAGCAGTTCTCCCTTGCCGTGTGACTCTTCCTGGAAGGTCACATCTGTGGAGGTGATGATTCTCCCTGCTGCCTGGTCCCACAGCCTGTACGCCTTGTGCACGGCCTCGTAGCCAATCATCACGCACTTGCGTGCACGTGCATCCAACTTCCCCGCTCCTTGCCCGTCCTGGACTTTGGCCCAAGCCGTGTAGTCGAATGCCTTTAGGTGAGAGGCATCCGGCTTCTTTCCCGACCACGCCTCCTGCGGCGTCATGCGTTCTGCACTTTGTTCCTTTTTTGTCCCCTTGCTACGCAATGCTGCAGCAGGCATGAGGTTGATGAGGTAGCATTCAGTGCGCGCTGCTTATGCCCAGAAGCGAGGAGGGAGCTTTGAGTCGAACAGCATGGTTCGTGTCATGGCCAGAATGGTCTGGTTCATGCACTCGGCCACACCGTTGCTCTGTAATGTGTAGGGGGTAGTAGGTTGGTGGACAATGCCGTGTGCCCGAAGCCACAGCTTGCACCCCTCGTACTCTCCACCGTTGTCGCTCCGCAGAGCCTTGACCTTCCACCCAGTTTGTCGCTCCACCATGGCGACAAACTCTTGCAGGCGCTCCAGCACCTCTCCCTTCGTTTTGAGGAAGTACACCCACACCTTCCGAGAGTAATCATCGATGAAGGTGAGGAGTTACTTGGAGCCGCCGTTGGACGTGGTGCGCATGGGGCCACACACGTCACTGTGGACAAGGTCGAGTATGCCCTCTGCTCTGCGACCGTGTTTGGAGAAGTGTTTCTGCTTTGTCTTCCCTTAAAGGCAAGCCTCACACCCAGCGTTGCATCCACCCTTCACCTCACACCCCTCCAGCCCGTGTACAAGCTTCGGCTCCTACATGATCTGTAGGGTGCTGTCGGCCACGTGCCCAAGGCATTTGTGCCACAGCTTTGCAGTTGTTGCTCCCGCGTCTTTAGCCGCCACAGCAGGCGGCATGGATGGTGTCTTGGCGTTCGGCAATGGTGCAGCTTCCGCTACTGCCTCTGCCGCCCCAGCGTGCCTTCGTCTGTAGAACGTAGAGCCCATGCGTTTGTGGCACCTTGGCGACAAGGTCTGACGCAGCGTAGGTAATCGTCACGTCCTCGTTCTTGAGGATGACGGCTTCCTTCTGTGTGAACACCACCGTCATCACATGATCCGTAATCCACGAGAGGGAGAGGAGGTTTGCGGCAAAAGATGGCATGTAGACAACGTTCTGCAGCCGCAACTCCTTTTCGGCTCCGTTGAGCCGCGTGTGCACGACCTTCTCTCCCTCACCAGCCGCGTACTTGATGCCGCCGTTGGCGCACCGGAACTTGGCCGTGTATGGTGTGAGGGACGAAAACCACATGCCTCGCGAGATGTGTAGTAGTCCGTGCCACTGTCGAGCCCAAAGGCTCCCGGCCATAGCAGCACAGAGCCCTTGGGAGGGGCCTTGCTCTCAGCCATCATGCTCGTGGACGTCGAGTCCACCTTCTTTCTCACGTTGCTGCTCCCACCACCGCCTCCTTCCTTCTTTGGTGCACGACACTCCCGCGCCCAATGCCCCGCCTTGCCACAGTTGTGGCACTTGCCCTTCTTCTTGCCGCTCTTCCCGCCGCCACTGCCTCTGCTGCTGCCATGAGAGGAGGTGCCTCCCAAGCTACTCGCGTACGCGGCGTTGTTGATGACAGCGTTGTTGCGTCGCATGGCCTCATTCCGGACAAACTCGGAGACACGAGGGTACGTGAACTCCGACTCCTCCCAACCACCCAAAGTGGTGATCATGGGGCTCCAGCTTGGCGGCAAGGCCATGAGGAGAATCATGGCCTGCATCTGTTGGTCGAGCTGCCAGGACATGGCGCGGGCTTCTTGAAGCAGTCCTTCAAACTATAGGAGGAAGTCCGAGATGGACTCCCCCTCCCCCACCCGCAGCCCGATGAGGCGCTACAGGATGAAGAGTCGATTGGTGAGGGAAGTTGACTGGTACACATTCGTCAGCTTGGTGTAAGCCTCAGCTGCCGTTGTGCACCCCTCAATGTGGGAGATTAGGGAGGGGCTTATGGATGTGACGAGGAGTGCGAGAGCTATGTCATTCCACTCTTGCCATCCTGCGTATTACGTGCTTGCCTCGTCCTCCGGTGCTACCTCCGTCCCTTTGAGCATGTTGAGGTACCCGCGCACGCGCATCACCACCTCAAACTGCCATTTCCACGTGCCAAAGGCTTTGCCATCGAAGCGTGCGATGGCGTTGGCCGCACCCAACTCGGTGGGCCGTGAGGTGACTGGAACGATCTCTTGATCCCTCGACATGATTGCGGTGTGGTCAAGGATGCTCACTTAGTCTCTGTTGTTCTACTTCGTTGAGGCCGATGTAAGCTGATGAGGCTGATGACTGCTACAGATTTTCAAGGTACAGTCCGTTGCATACCCCTCCAGCCGATGGTCTCCTAGCTATTGTGGAGGAAGTGCTCCCACAGACACGGGGTCGTGCCCACAAGGGCAGAGCGTAACCCGCTTAGGACTCGAGGGTCATACCAACAATCGCAACGCGTATCCTCATTCCTTGTTCGTGGAGAGCAAAAAGTGGACCACGGGTCCAACCCGTGTCCGGTCTCTCACAATGTGTACCTTGGTCCAAGTGGACCGACGAAGAAGCAGATGGAGCAGTGGTGTCTTGTCTGCTGCGGAGGTACCTGCCTCGTGAACTGAGCGGTGGTACAAAGAATCAAGTTTCCCGATCAGCGTGGGCCCATAACCCTTTGTCACTCCACACTTGGCCACGGTCTAGAGTAAACGGCGTCGACAGGCAAACTGCCGACCGCTCTTGGTATTTCAACCAAGGTAGAGATCACCCACGGAGTGGTGTTTTCACACTGAAAGGTTCACTTAGCTTGTCCCAACCATGGCCGGAGAGTGTTCCAAACTCTTACCCAACTGGCAATGCTACACACCAAAGTGTGCACTTGCACTTGTTCTTTACCCTCTTTCTTGGTGGCCAACAAGGGATTAGTTTTCTCCTAAGTCTCAAGAGTAAGAGATGATACATGATCACATGCAAATGATAGGCCTTATATACTCTCTAGTCAGTGCTCCCAGTGGCTCCTTGTAGGGGCCTCCCTCCAAGTCCACCCTAGATAGTGTCATCAGCTTTGATGACATGGCACCCTCTGTGACCGCCAAGTGGCGCTTGATCAACCTTGGACCTTAGAGGCTTTTAGGAAGCTTCCTTGGCCCTTTTTAGTCACAAAGAAGATTTGCTCTTGTCAGGATTCGACCCCGGACCTCTCGCTTGCGAGACGGCGCCTTCACCCACTAGGCTGTAGGAAGTTGTCCTAAGGAGCATGCACTAGGTAGACTACTAAGAGTAGACCAAGGGGACTTACTCCACAAGGATGAGCAGTGCATGCCTTGTCTCTCTCAGCCTCTCTTCGTGTTGCTTGTGGACTTGCGCTACAAGCGCAGTGCATACCCAGTCTAAATCTTCCGCTGATTGGACCAGGGACATACACAGAACATAACGGAGGGGAGGGAGAGAGGAGGGAGAGAGGAGGGAGAGAGGAGGGAGAGAGGAGGGAGAGAGGAGGGAGAGAGGAGGGAGAGAGGAGGGAGAGAAGAGGGAGAGAGGAGGGAGAGAAGAGGGAGAGAGGAGGGAGAGAAGAGGGAGAGAGGAGGGAGAGAAGAGGGAGAGAGGAGGGAGAGAAGAGGGAGAGAGGAGGGAGAGAAGAGGGAGAGAGGAGGGAGAGAAGAGGGAGAGAGGAGGGAGAGAAGAGGGAGAGAGGAGGGAGAGAAGAGGGAGAGAGGAGGGAGAGAAGAGGGAGAGAGGAGGGAGAGAAGAGGGAGAGAGGAGGGAGAGAAGAGGGAGAGAGGAGGGAGAGAAGAGGGAGAGAGGAGGGAGAGAAGAGGGAGAGAGGAGGGAGAGAAGAGGGAGAGAGGAGGGAGAGAAGAGGGAGAGAGGAGGGAGAGAAGAGGGAGAGAGGAGGGAGAGAAGAGGGAGAGAGGAGGGAGAGAAGAGGGAGAGAGGAGGGAGAGAAGAGGGAGAGAGGAGGGAGAGAAGAGGGAGAGAGGAGGGAGAGAAGAGGGAGAGAGGAGGGAGAGAAGAGGGAGAGAGGAGGGAGAGAAGAGGGAGAGAGGAGGGAGAGAAGAGGGAGAGAGGAGGGAGAGAAGAGGGAGAGAGGAGGGAGAGAAGAGGGAGAGAGGAGGGAGAGAAGAGGGAGAGAGGAGGGAGAGAAGAGGGAGAGAGGAGGGAGAGAAGAGGGAGAGAGGAGGGAGAGAAGAGGGAGAGAGGAGGGAGAGAGGAGGGAGAGAGGGAGAGAGGGAGAGAGGGAGAGGGGGGGAGGGGGGAGGGAGGGAGGGAGAGAGAGAGGTAAAAAGGAAACGCTAGGCACCAAGTTGGGGCAGTAGCATTGATACTGCGTGTGGGCTTCCACGCTTGTTGCTGCCCGCTCAGTCTGCTGCTCTAGAGACTAAGTCTGGAAGCTCTGGGTTTGTTATTTACAAATGTGCGCGCCAGTGTCAGCGCCAGAAAGAAGTTGCAAACTGTAAGTAATTGATTAGGAATGAAGAATGAGCGACAATGGGAGACCTCCCCAAGTTACGGCTCCCCCTCACTAGTGTAGAACTTGTTACTCAGCTAACTAGCGAATCAGAAAAGAGTTCTAGACCTATTTTTTGGCAAGCAGGGTTTTCTCAGTGAACCCCACCAGACGCCCAACAGCCCAAAACCCGGCCATCGTCCGTTTTTCTTGAAAACTAGACCATACCATAATACCGACGTTGTGAACGCAATTGTGCGGTCAAAATCTCCTAGCAAATAGCAGCAAAGAGTTATGGCTGCCCAAAGCCAAGCAGTGTCTACGACAGTCAATGATACCAAACAGTGCCACACAGCAAGAGACATCAACCCTAGGTAGGGCATGATGTTGCAAATGCAATGGCACAGCCAGAAACAACGCTGGGTGCATGTAGACAACATCTGCAGTGGCAGTGACCGCCAGCGGCCCGACCGCTGAGGAAGCCTGCCGATGGAGCTGGGCGCATCGCTGGAGGTAAAAGGCTCCAGCGAACTTTTAGTATACCTCAGCGTGCGTTGGCTCCACCGAACGACACTCCAGCAGCATCGAGTCTCGCCGTCAGTCATCTGCACGCCGATGTACACAAGTTAGGAGGACACAACAGACTACAATGAGAGATGCACAAAACCCAACACTCCCCTATGACTAACAAGCGTAGTGCACATGTGCGGGCAGAGACACAATCAACAACCAGACTACCCTAAGGCACACATAGACGTAGGTAGGAACAAAGAGAGTCACTTACTGACGCACGCCAACCGAACTCACAGCCTTCTTGAACGAGTTGCGCTTCAGTGCCTTGGTCAAGAAGTCAGCCAGCTGTCATGCTGTCTCAACCCACACGATGCTGATGTTGCCTTCATGCAACAATGAACGCACATAGTGATACTCAACATTGATGTGCTTTGTGCGTGTGTGATACACGCCGTCATTGTTGGCGATAGCCATGGCACTCTCAGTATCACAATTCAACGTGATGGATGCGACAGACTCACATAACTCTGACAATAGATGACACAACCACTCTCACACTTGCATGAGCCAACGGCCACCTACTCAGGCTCAACAATGCTGTGTGCAATGCACCTCAGCTTCCCACTGCTCCAGGACATAGCTGTGCCGCGAATCAGAAGGATCCAGCCTGTGCGACTCTTACTGTCTGGACTACCCGCCCAGTCACTGTCGGTGTAGCCTACTACGAAAACAGAGGGCTGGCGGCGGAACATGAGACCTCCCCGAGGAGTCAAGATAACATAGCATAGTACTCGGATTGCTGTCTCGAAGTGGAGGTGACGCGGCTCCTGAGAAAACTGGGCCAGGGGGTTGACGGCAAACGTGATGTCTGGGCGTGTCGTCATCGCCAGGGCCATCGGTGACCAGATGACTCAAATATGTGGTCACGTCAACTGGCTCCCCCACAACACCTGGGTCAGGAATCTTGAGTTTCACCTGGCCATCAGGTGACATGGGTGAAGATGCGCTCGGCACGAGTGGCAAGTCCTCAGCAAAGCGGGTGGACAGATTCCACACATAGGCAGCTTGGTGGATGTGCAGGACGCCCTTGGAGAGATCATACTCGAGCTCCAAGCCTAGGAAGACTTGGGCAGATCCAAGATCCTTCATCTGGTAGGCGACGTGCAGCAAGTCCTTGACACGCTTGATGGTAACCGTGTCTGGCGACGCGATGAGGAGATTGTCGACGTAAACCAGGACAGCAAGGGAATTCTGGCCTTGCGGACTAACAAAAAGTGTGAGGTGAGCGGTGCTGCACTGGAGGTCGCCGCGAAGGAGCATGTTGTTGATCTCCTGTTTCTCGCACCAAGGTCACTGCTTCAAGCCATAGAGGGCCTTCCGTAGTGGCAAGACTCTCCCAGTGCCGTCGTCGAAGCCTGTGGGATGCAAAATGTAGAGCTCCTCACCCTCCAGTGAGCCATGGAGAAAAGTGTTGCTCACGTCCATCTGATCCAGGTCCCACTCATGTTGGGCAACCAGGCTGAAGAGCGCCCGGCTAGTGGAGAATCGGCCAAGTGGGGCAAAGATCTCGACGTAATCGACCTTAGGGATCTGTGCGAATCCCTTGGTTGTGAGGCGGGCTTTTTACTAGTCCAAGGACCCGTCAGGCTTCCACTTGCGCCGAAAGACCCGCTTGGCACCGATGGCCTTCCGACCTGGAGGACGGTCGACGAGGTCGTACACGTGGTGCTGTCGAATAGCAATGAGCTCATCGGCGTAGGCAGCGTCCCAGTGTGTGGCCTCAAGAGAGGCTCGTGCCTCGTACAAGGTGGCTGGATCCTCCGGGCGTGCTGTGGAGCGGACTGAGAGAGCGTGACCATCTCGAGCACCAGGTGGGATGCACGTAAGTACAGCCACGACTGCGTGCCAATGTGCATGATGAAGCATGGTGTAGCCTAGTGTGGAGCCCAGGTGAAGGTTTGCAATGATGGTCGAAGTGGTTAGGCTGAGGGCCTTGGTGCCGGGATCTCCACTCACGACCGTGGGAGTGGAGGAGACACGTGGAGCCACAGGGGGTCGAGGCGCCACGGAGCGCGGTGCAACAGTCTGCGCGCTCACCGACGGTCTGGATCAGAGGCTGCTGCATGGGCCACGTGTGCAGCGTGGTAGGGCATGAGATGGCACTGAGTCCGACGGGCCAATGGAGGCGGACGGGACTGCTGGCTCGAGGGGGCCAGCGGGCGCGACTAAGGGTGCTGGCCCGGAGGGGCCAGCGGGCGCGACTTGGGCTGCTGGCTCAGAGGGGCTAGCGGGTGCGACTGGTGCCATCGGCTTGGAGGGGCCAGTGGGCACAACCAGGGCTGCTGGCTCAGAGAGGCCAGTGGATGCGGCTGGGGCTGTCAACCCGGAGCGGCCAGTGGACGCAACTGGGACTGCCGGCCTAAAGGGGCCAATGGGCGCCACCGTGGCTGCTGGCTCGGAGGGGCCAGGGGACGCGACTCGGAATGGCGGCCCGGACGGGCCAGTGGACGCCACCAGGGATACTAACTCGGAGGGGCCAGTAGATGTGACTAGGGCCGCCTACCCTGAGGGGCCAGTGGGTGCCACCGGGACTGCTGGCTCGGAGGGGTTAGTGGACGTAACTGGGGCTGTCGGCCCGGGTGGGGCCAGAGGATGCGACCGGGGCTACTGGCTCAGAGGGACTGAGTGATGTGTCACCCGAAAGCGACAAGACGGAGGAAGGACTCACCAATCTCCCATACGACAGGAGGGACACGGACGAGCCGGAGCGGATGAGGTCGCGGGGAAACAGGTCCTCAAAGGAGAGGGCATCCCGGGACTCGACGATGTAGTACCGGGATGGATCCCAAAAGCGCCAGGCCTTGGACTAACGAGAGGCACCAAAGAAGGTGCAAGGACATCTGCGGGGGGGGGAGCTTGCCGCCCTGCTGCAGGGCGGGCAGCCACACAATGGCCATGCAACCCCAGTTGCGAGCCGGGAAGAAGTCAGCGCGCTGACTGCAGAATTGCTGGTACGGCATGGACTGACGGGGAAGGGGACCGTGGGGAATCTGGTTCCAGACCCATGTCATGTAGGCCATTGCTTCAAAGTACAAACCATCAGAGAGACCAGACTTGACCCGCATGGTACGAACGGCGTCGGCCATGGTACGGTTCCACCGCTCACAGACGCCGTTCTGGGCGGGCGTGGAGGGCGCTGACGTCTTGTGGTGGATACCGCGGGAGGCGAGAAAGGTCGTGGCCTCACCCATGTACTCTCCACCACGATCAGAGCAAAAGCGGCAAAGAGACCGAACACACTCGGACTCTGTAAGGACAAGCCAGTCCCGGTTGGTTCGGGCGACGTCGCTCTTTCGCCGAAGGCAGAAGACCCAGCGGTAGCGAGATTAGTCATAAGTGAGGGTGAGGACATAGCGGCCATGCTCTCTGACGGACTCGATGGGGAGAGGGCCCATGACATCGGAGTGGACCAGGTTGAGAGGGGCGGATGCACGTGAGGAAGACAGAGGGTATGTGGACCGGTGCATCTTGCCCTGAGCGCAATCAATGCACTCTGTGGGACACAGAAGAAGGAAAGTCTTTGGGTCAAGGCCCTTGGCCGGCTGGGTGTGGAGCGTGCTATCTACGGCAGCAGAGTGGACGTGGCAAAAGCGACGGTGCAAGAGGTGGGTGTGCTGAGGAGAGAGTGTTCTTGTGACAAAAACATAGCCTGTGGCGGCTGTCGGGGAGGGGACAAAAGGACAAGAGGACATACGGGGTACATGCCACAGGTTGCCATGTGCGGTGGCGTACTGGACGACAAGACCGGACGAACGCAATGACACAATGCCAATACCATGCGAGTGCACAACGTCCATGCTCATGCGTTCAAGGGCAGTAACAAATAGGAGGTTGAGCTTGAGACCGGGGACGAAGAGGACATCGGTCAGAAAAGCATCACCGACAGGACCACGGAAGCAAAAGACGCCGACGCCGCGGACAGGCAAAACCTGTCTGGAGCCCGTTCAGACACCAGAGACATGGCCAACAGGACAGAGCATAGTAAAGGCCTTGCGAGAGGCCGTCATGTGATGCGTGGCCCCGGAGTCAATGATCCATGCCTCAGCAGGGTCCTGGACCGGAGTCGCCAGATCGCTAACGGTCACATGGCAGTACGCAAGAGACGCAGATGCTGTGGAAGGGGGCGTGAACTGAGACTGCCAATCGTCAAGCCACGCAACTTCATCACGGCAGGGGGTAGATGAGACCACAAAAGACAACAAGACTGGCAAGGAGTCATGAAACGATAGTAGCTCAGTCTCAGTCATGCAAGGCTGGGCAAGATAGCAGGAGGTGACGCAACTCGCACTTCCCTTGGGGTAGGGCGAGGCAGGCCGAGCTGGAGCGCAATGAATTGCTCTAATTGACACTCGTACAAGGACGGCCCGGGAGTGTAGACTGAGAGCGAAGTGACGATATCGGAGCCCGGGTAGGAGGACGACTGTACAGGTGAAGGAAACGGAGGCACCGATGGCTGCGGATGGTGCTGTTGCGAAGCTGGCGTTGGCTCGACCGGTGGAGCTGTTGGAGTGGTGGAGCTGCTGAACAAGGCCAAGGCGTCAGAGCCCGCGACAACTACGGTGGCAAAAGCGAGATGGCGCTCCCGTTGGCGATGCATGGTAGCAATGACGCGCACCTTGTCAGTCAGTAGAGGGCACGTGTACCACCCGTGCCCGGGCTAGCCACAGTTGTGGCAGAACGAGCCACCACCGCTGGACCCGATCGACGGCTGCTACTGCTGCTGCTGCTGACCCTTGTCCTTCTTGTTCTGATGCTTCTTCTTCCCCGGTAACGAGGAGTTGGTGGAGGTAGCGGTGGCGGGGGAAGCGACGGCCACGAAGGCGACGACCGCGGAGGCGAGAGCCTCCGTGCGCTAGAGTCGGGACTGCAGACAAGCTTCATTAATCCGGAGGAAGAGCTTGTATGCCCAAGGCATGAGAGTGCCCTGGGCCGCCATGGTGGAGAGGACGTCCTAGGAATAGTAAACAAAGACGTCCGCGTATGCGTCAGTGGCACCGCGCTTAATGGTGAGGAGCGCGGCCAAAGGGGGCGGGGCAGAGGTACCAAGGCGACGAAGGATGTCCTCCGCCTGTTGCCAATAGGCAGTGACTGTCTCGGTCTCCCCCATGTGCAGGGAGTTGAACTTCCGCAGCAGACGGCAGGTCTCAGCCTCGCTAGACAGGCGATGGGGACGAGTGAGGACGTGCCACGCGGGTGCATGGTCTCGGGTGGCTCCAACGGTGAAGTTGTCGAGGAAAGGCTCTAAGGCCAGGCAAGAAGCCGAAGGGGCGACAGGGACGAGGGCACGTGCGGCGCGACCAGCGTCATATAACAAGTCCACCTGGGTGGGGTCATACAAGAGGGTGTAGCATGCCCATAGGCCCTCACCCTGTGCCCAGATCGAGAAGCTGAGCTCCCAGCTCCAAAACTGCTTGCCGGCCCGAAACGGCGAGGGCGACGTCTCAAAGTCCTGCTTGTGACCAGCGCCCAGAGTGGGGCCAAGGACGGAGGTCACCGTCTGCCGCTGGCGTAGAGTCTGTTGTTGCGCCAGGTAATGCGTGGCAGCTGACACAACGAGGCTTGCGTACCCAGGAGGAATGAATGGTGGCAGCGCACTGGTGGCAGTCTGGGAGGCCAATGGTTGCAACGCTGCAAGTTCCTACCTCAAGGCAGCGAGCTGTTGCTGAATAGCAGCCAGGGGATCAGGGGTTGCCGCTATCAACGCCATAGGGCTGTTGCAGCTGTTGCTACTGCTACTGCTGCTATTCCTACTGTTGCTGATGCTGCTGTAGCTGCTGTAGATCCTACAGGAAAGGGGGACTGGGGGTCCTCCCAACAAAGGAGGACCCCTTTCCAGATGGGTTGTTAGCCACAATGGGTTATGGTGCCCCTCTACCTTTGCTTTTTTTTTCTTTTGTGTGCTGCTAATGTCAGCAATAATGTCAGCCTCGGATTGCATACATCAATAGATGCTACTACGGTATGTGCATGGCAATTGCTTTTTTTTATTGATGATGTCAATAGTGACGTTGGTAGTGACGTCAGCGGACGGCCACTGACGTCAGCAGCGGCTTTGATGGAGCCGCTGTTGTATGGCTACAACCATTGTTGCATCTGCTGCTATTGCTGTGAGTCACACTTGGATGATGTCGTCGCCAGCAAGTGCCTCACATGGCTTGCCGCTCACCTCCTCGCGTCCAGTGTGGGGGTCAGTGCTGCCGAGAAAAATCCGGTAGCATTTCCCCTAGCCCAGTGGCCATGGGATTAATTCTGACGCCGCCACCAGGCGGACCAATGCTGCTAGAATAATTCCAGCGGCATTTCCCCTGCACTGGCGCATATGGAGGTCCGTCGGCGTTGTCTACCACCTGTACGTCAGTCTTTTACAGCTACTGTTACGCTCTGGCTCTGATACCAAAAAGGAAATGCTAGGCAGCAAGTTGGGGTAGCAGCGTTGTTGATGCAACGTGCGGGCTTCCAAGCTCATTGCTCAAGTCTGCTGCCCTCTTAGTCTGCTGCTTTAGCGACTAAGTCTGGAAGCTCTGGGTTTTTTACTCATAAATGCATGCGCCAGTGTTGGAGCCAAAAAGCAGTTGGAAACTGAAAGCAACTGATTATGAATGAAGAATGAGCAACAATGGGAGACTCCTCCAAGTTCTAACTCCCTCCAAGTAGTATAGAACTTGTTACTCAGCTAACCAGCCAATCAGAAAATAGTCCTAGACCTACTTTCTGGCAGGCAGGATTTTCTCGGTGAGCCCCGCGAGACGCCTGACAGCCCAAAACCTGGGCGTCGTCCGTTTTGCCTGAAAACTGGACCATTCCATAATCCCAACGCTGCAAATGCAGTCGTGCAATCAGAATCAGCTAGAAAAACATTCGCAAAGAGTTATTGCTGCCCAAACCCAGGCAATGCCTACGATAGTCAATGATGCCAAATAGTACTACACAACAAGAGACATGGACCCTAGGCGGAGCATGATGCTGCAAACGCAATGGCAAAACCAGAAACAACGCTAGGTGCATGTAGACAGCATGTGTAGTGGCATTGACCGCCAGCGGCCCAACCGCCGAGGAGGCCTGCCGATGGAGCTGAGCGCGTCGCCGAAGCGAGGAGGCTCCAGCAAACTGTGAGTAGACCTCAGTGTGCGTCGGCTCCACCGAAGGACACTCTAGCAGCGTCGAGTCTCGCCGTCAGTCATCTGCATGCCAATGTATACACAAGCTGGGAGGACACAACAGAGTACAATGAGAAATGCACAAAAACCAACAAGGGAGAGAGGGAGAGAGGAGGGAGAGAGGAGAAAGAGAGGAGGGAGAAAGCAGGGAGAGAGGGAGAGAGGGAGCAAGGAAGAGAGGGAGAGAGGGAGAGAGGGAGAGAGGGAGAGAGGGGGAG
>SZWC01009852.1:33675-68256 GCA_023375785.1 Penium margaritaceum
AGGGAGAGAGGGAGAGAGGGAGAGAGGGAGAGAGGGAGAGAGGGAGGGAGAGGGAGAGAGAGAGAGAGAGAGAGTATTAATAGATTTTTAATCTTGGATGGTGGAGAAATCATGTTGAATGTGCAGTTTTAGTCCTGCCTGGAAGACATGGAATGATCACCACACTCACCACCTCGAGCAGTTTCATTCAAGTCAGGAACCTTGGTTTCTACATGTGCATTGACAATGGGGTCTATGGACAACTGTTTTGTGATTTGTGACGTTCCTGTCAACTTGTATAGTTTACACTGACCACTCAGCCGTGTCCATGCTCGTGCAGATCCCTGATGTGGACCTAGGTGACATTGGTGCATTGTCTCGTGGTGGACTACCTGCTTAGAGCTGATCGACGGTCGCCCCAAAGTCCTCGATGCTTTCTGGAATCTTCTGTAGTCTTTCTACAGCTTGTAGGATTTCATCGGTGGAGAGGCTATGGACCCGATTTGCATTTTTTTTCATTGTGTGTCCACCGTTTCTTGCCGGATGCTTGCATGTGACCAGTCAAAGCGTCCGGCTTAAGATTCTGTATGTGTAGGTTCAGACCGCGTAGCGTTCTAACTTGTCTACGCTGAGATACGGCCAAAGCAGTGGTTTTGGGCCGGTTTTAGGACAGATCTTGCACTGTCGCGTGCGACACCCACCGTGCGCAGCGACAGGTACTTAGGCCATGGACCTGTCATTTGTCATTTCACTCTGCAAATGTTATTGAAGCATTCTGACACTTTGCCTTGTGTCGCCTAGCCAGACCCTTGCCGACCGTTGTGTGCACGACTTGTGACTATCGTCAGCGTCTGACCAGGCACTAACGCCTAGTCAGCGGCAATATTGCTAGGAAGCTTCCACGCATCTTCTCATAGTATCAAAGGAGCGAGACCTCTCTCACCGAGCTGCGTCGCTGACACCTAGCACCGGGAGCAGTAGTGAGAGTTCCCACCGCTGCCATATTCTAGGACTTGTTGCAGCCGTTTTTCAGCAACGACAACATCACGCAGTTCCCACCACCTCATCGGGTGACCTGCGGCATTTTACTGGCTCCAGCCAAGCCGAGCAGCAGCAGCAGTAGCACCGGGTGGCAGCTGCAGCCGTACCGGGCTGCCAGCCTGTACACAAAGAAAGAAAGGGAAGTAGCTCGCAGCGCGAAGCGGCGGTTCCAAGCAACAGCAGCGCGCAGCGGAAGCAGCAGCGAGAAATGGAAACAACACTATAGCGCATGTTGGGGTAGTGGCGGTGTTGATGTAGCATGCCGGCTTCCACGCACGTTTCTTAGTCTGCTGCCCCCTTAGTGTACTACTCTAGAGTCTAAGTCTGAGTGCTCTGGATTTGTTACTCTGAAACGCGTGCGCCAGTGTTAGCATCAAAAAACAGCTCAAAACTAGAAGTAACTGATTAGGAGTGAAGAATGAGCAACAATGGGAGACCCCTCCAAGTTCTAGCTCCCCCCAACTAGTGTAGAACTTGTTACTCAGCTAACCAGCCGATCGGAAATAGTCTTGGACCTATTCTCTGGTAGGCACGGTCTTCTCGGTGAGCCCTGCCAAATGTCCGACAGCCCAAAACCCAGGCGTCGTCCGTTCGCCTTAAAACTGAACTCTTCCATGATTTCAACGCTGCAAACACAATTGTGCGGTCACAATCAACCAGAAGAATAGCTGCAAAGAGTTATGACTGCCCGAACCTAGGCAGTGCCTAAGACGGTCCTTGATGCCAGATAGTGCCATGCAGCAAGAGACATGGACCCTAGGCAGAGTATGATGAGGCAGACGCAATGGCACAGTCAGAATTAGCATTGGGTTCTTGCATACAACATCTCCGGTGGCAGTGACCGCCGGCAGCCTGACCGCCGAGTAGGCGTGTCGATGGAGATGAGCACGTCGCCGGAGGGAGGAGGCTCCAGCAAACTGCGAGTGGGCCTCACCGTGCGTCGGCTCCACCGGACGACACTCCAGGAGGACACAACAGAGCATAATGAGTGATGCGTAAAAACCAGCACTCCCCCATGACTCACAGGCATAGTGCACATATGCGTGCAGAGACACAATCAACAACCAAGTTTCCCCCAGGGCACATAGAGACGCAACCAGGGACAAAGAGAACCACTCACGGACGCATGCCAACTGAACTCACAGCCTTTTTTAACGAGTCGTGCTTCAGTGCCTTGGTCAAGAAGTCAGCCAGCTGTTGTGCTGTCTCAACCCACACAGTGTTGATGCTGCCGTCATGAAACAACAAATACACATAGTGATACTTAACGTTGATGTGCTTTGTGCATATGTGATGCACACCATCATTGTTGGCGATGGCCATGGCACTCTCATTGTCACAATGCAACATGATGGATGTGACCGACTGACACAACTCGGACAACAGACGACACAACCACACACTCTCACACACGCCTGAGCCAAGGGCCACGTACTCAGCCTCAGTAGTGTTGCGTGCAATGCACCCCTACTTCCCATTGTGCCAAGACACAGTCGTGCCGCCGATCATAAAGATCCAAGCTGTGCGACTCTTACCGTCTGGACTGCCGGCCCAGTCACTATCGGTGTAGCCCACCACAACTACAGACGTATGGCGGCGAAACATGAGACCTTGCCGAGGAGTCGAGACAAAGTAGAGCTTTACTCGGATCGTAGCCTCAAAGTGGAGGTGACGCGGCTCCTAAGAAAATAGGGCCAGGAGGTTGATGACGAACGTGATGTCTTGGCGTGTCGTCATCGCCAAGAACATCATTGACCCGATGACTCGCAGATATGTGTTCACGTCAACTAGCTCCCCCACAACGGCTGGATCAGGACACTTCAGCTTCACCTGGCCATCAGGTGACATGGGTGAAGATGCACTGGGCACGAGGGGCAGGTCCTCGACGAATCGAGTGGACAGGGTCTGCACATAGGCAGCCTTGTGGACGTGCAGGATGCCCTGGGAGCGATCATGCTCGAGCTCCATGCCCAGGAAGACTCGGACAGACCCGAGATCCTTCATTTGGTAGGTGGTGTGTAGCAGGTCCTTGACACGCTAGACGGCAGCCATGTCAGGCGACCCAATGAGAAGATCCTCCACGTAGATCAGGACAGCGACGAGGGTGTGGCCTCACGTGCTAACGAACAGTGCGAGGTCAGCGGTGTTGCGTTGGAGGCCGCAGCGGAGGAGCGTGTACGGATCTCCTGGTTCTAGCACCGAGGCGACTGCTTCAGGCCGTAGAGGCCTTCCGCAGTCGCCAGACTCTCCTATTGCCGTTGTTGAAGTCTGGAGGCTGCACCATGTAGAGCTCCTCACCCTCCAGTGAACCATGGAGGAAGGCATTGCTCACGTCCATATGATGCAGCTCCCACCCATGCTAGGCAACCAGACTGAATAGAGCTTGGCTCCTAGAGAATCAGCCAACTGGGGCAAAGATCTGGTCGTAATCGACCCCAAGGACCTAGCAAACCCCTTGGCTGTGAGACGAAGCTTGTCCAAGGACCCGTCGGGCTTCTATTTATGTCGGAAGACCCACTTGGCACCAATGGCCTTTCAACCTGGAGGGAGGTTGACGAGGTCATACACGTAGTGCTGCCGGATAGCAGCAAGCTCGTCAACGTAGGCAGCATCCCAGTGTGCGGCCTTAGGAGAGGCTCGAGCCTCACGTAGGGTGGTTGGGTCCTCCGGGCACTCTATGGAGTGTACCGAGAGAGCGTGTGCATCTCAAGCTCCAAGTGGGATGTGTACGAGTGCATCCATGACAGCATGTCGATGCTCGTGATGGCGCATGGCGTAGTCCAGTGCAGAGCTAGGGTGAAGGTCTACAATGACTGCTGAAGTGGTCAAGCCGAGGGCCTTGGTGCCAGGATCCCCACTCACAACCGTTGGAGTGGAAGAGACGTGGAGCAACAAGAGGCCGAGACGCCACAGGGCGAGGTCCTACGGTCGGCACGCTCACCGACCGTCTGGGTCGGAGGCTGTCGCCTGGGCCACTCGTGTACCATGATAGGGCAGGAGATGGCACCGAGTCTAATGAGCCAGGGGAGGCGGACGGGGCTGCTGGGCCAGAGGGACCATCGGACACGACTGGGGCTGCCGGCCCGATGGGGCCAAAGGGCACGACTGGGACGGCTGGCCCGGAGGGGCCAACGGACACGACTGGGACTGCCGGCCCTGAGGGGCTAGCGGGCGCGTCCGGGGCTGCCGACCCGGAGGGGCCTGCGGGTACATCTAGGACTGTCGGCCCAGAGGGGCCAACGGGCGCATCTGGGACCGTCGGTCCGGATGGGCTAGCGGGCGCATCTGGGACCGTCGACCCGGAGGGGCCAGCAAGCGCATCTGGGACCGTCGGCCCGGAGGGGCTAGCGGGCGCATCTGGGACCGTCGGGCGCGACAGGGTCTACTGGCTTGGATGAACTAAGTGATGTGCCACCCGAAAGCGGCAGGATGGAGGACGGACTCACAACTTCCCCATGCAACGAGAGGAAAACCAACAAGCCGGAGCAAATGAGATCGTGTGAAGATAGCTCCTCAAAGAAGAGGGCATCGTAGGGCTCAACGATGTATTGTCGGGAGGAACCCCAGTGTCAATGCGTCAGATAGCAACGGTCTAGAAAACGGGTCCCGACATGGGAGGCCGCCAACCGCTCTTGGTATTGCAACCAAGATAACATATCACCCTCGAACGAGGGATCCACACTTTCGGTTTGTTTGGTTTGCAACCTCACGAAGTCCGCATGTTGGTCTTTAGTGTCTACCTTTGGTTGGACACTCTGTGAGGAGTCTCAAAGGCAAGAACTGTAAATGGATGCATGCAAGGTACAGGCTTTTATACTTGTAGAGCTTTGCTAAAGCTTCTACTCGTAGTGGCTCCACTAGAGCCAACCTCAACCTACATTCCTACTTGGCGTGTCCTTAGACCGCCAAGTGTCATCCTCAAGGCAGGCTCTAGTAAGCTTCCTAGAAGCTTCCTGTCCCAGTTTTGGCCACAAAGAGAATTGCAGCAGTCGTGGGGTTTGAACCCGCGATCCCTGGTTTGAGACTCCGGTGCCTAATCAACCAAGCCAAAAAGGTATGGCTCCTATGATGAGCCACAGGGGACATACCCATTATGGGCAGCGCATTCCTGGCCCATCTCAGAATAGACCAAGGGGACATACTCCATAGAGCAGTGCATGCCTTCTCTGTATGTGTAGCTAGCCAGCTAGGCAGTGGACAAGGTACATACAATTTCAACACCCAAAAGTGCCAAGCCTTGGACTAATAAGAGACACCGAGAAAGGTGCAAGGACACCCGCGAGGGGCACACTTGCCGCCAAGCTGCAGGACGGGCAGCCACACAATGGCCACACAACCCCACACGAGGAGGGCAGAGGTCAGCTCGCTGACCGCACCAGTGCTGGTACGGCGTGGACTGGCGGGGAAGGGGTTTGTGAGGAATCCAGTTCCAGACACAGTTCATGTACGCCATGGCTTCAAAGTAGAAGCCATCGGAGAGACCCGACTCAACCTGCATGGTGCGCATGGCATCGGCCATGGTACGGTTCTACCTCTCGGAGACACCATTCTAGGCCGACGTGTAGGGCATAAACGTCTAGTGAAGGAGGCAAGAAACGTCGTGGTCTCACCCATGTACTCACCACCGTAATTGGAGCGAAAGCGGCAAAGAGGTCGACCACACTGGCGCTCGGCAAGGACAAGGCAATCCTGAATGGCACGGGCGACATCGCTCTTCTGCTGAAGGTAGATCCAGCGGTAGTGAGAGTAGTCCTCACTGAGGATGAGGACATAACGACCATGCTCTCCGACGGACTTGGTAGGGAGAGGACCCATGACGTCGGAATGGACCAGGTCAAGAGGGGCAGACGCACGAGAGGAGGACAAAGGGTATGTGGACCGGTCCATTTTTCCCTGAGCGCAATCAACGCATTATGTCGGGCACGCCAAAGGGAAATTCTGAGGGTCAAGGCCCTTGGCCAGTTGGGTACGGAGCATGTTGTCGACGGCAGCAGAGTGGACGTGGCAAAGGCGGTGGTGCAAGAGACAGGTGTGCTATGGAGAAAGCATGCTGGTAGAGACCTCTAAAAGCACTCTCATAGAGTTCATGGTACTTGTCACCATGTCCTTGGTGACAAGCACATGGCCTATGGCCAACAAGGAGGCGACAGAGGAAGAGAAAGACAAACGAGGCACGTGCTAGAGGTTGCCACTGGCAGTGGTGTGGAGAACGACAAGACCAGTTGGACACAACCACACAATGCCAACACCACGTAAGTGCACAACGTCCATGCTCATGCGGTCAAAGGCAGTAACAGACAGGAGGCTGAGCTCAAGACTGGGGATAAAAAGGACATCGGTCAGGAAGACATCACCGGCAGGACCACGGAAACCAACGACTGCAACTCCGCAGACAAGTAACACCTGGCCGGAGTCCGTCCGGACATCGGAGACATCGCCAACAGGACCAAGCATACTGAAGGCCTCACAAGAGGCCGTCATGTGATGCATGGCCCATAAGTCGATGATCTAGGTCTCGGCCGGGTCTTGGACCGGAGTCGCCAGATCGCTAACAGTCACATGGCAGCAAGCAAGAGACACGAACGTGGTGGAAGGGGGTGCAAACCGAGAGTGCCAATCATCAAGCCATGCGACGTCGTCACGGAGGGGAACAGGGGAGTCCACGGGAGATGACGATACACACAGGGAGGTAGGGCACGACCGCAGCTGAGTCTCAGTCATGCACGACAAGGGGGTCAAGTAGGATGTGACGCAACTCGCACTTCCCTGGGGTGGAGGGCGAGGCAGGCCGAGCTGGATCGCAATGAACTGCTCCATGAGAGAGCAAAAATGAACAATTTGGGACCAGTCCCATAGTGTTCTATCAAGTGTGGAGCAAGCTAGAGCTTGAAGTACATGGCGGCCTAGTTATTTTGCTAGTCAGAGCTCGTACTGCTCTTACGGTTTTGACTTGCTAGGAGAGTCCTACCCATCGGCCAGCGAACGAAGCTCGTCGGCCCAAAAGCAAAGCGAGGGCAAAGCCCTTGCTTGACCCTTGAAAGAGGGTCCCTAAACTTGGATGACCCAAATCGGGGTCCGAGACAAACTCAATCAACAAGCTTACACTAGTCCAAGAAACATCCAATACACAACCTAATCTAGGTATCCTAAGATGGTAAACATTGCATATAAGGTTCAGCCTTTAGTCTCTCTAGGCTGCATTGGGCCATGCGGCCAGAGTAGAGGTTACCACACTAGGGCGCGAAGCCGCGAGGCGATGAGAGCACCCGTCGGAATGTCGCGCTCATGGTGCGTCACTTCCACTCTCTAAGCGAGCATGCCCTACGCACTCAGGGCCACACCAAAGGAAATATATGTACATAGGGATTAACACGCCCTCTTAAACGTGAGTGCAGTGGACATACAACCCAGTTGGTGGAGTTGTTCATGCATTGAGGAGAAGGGCAAGGCTTTGGTAAGGAAGTAAGCCAACTGGACGTCGCCACTGATGGTGCAAACACTAATGATGCTTGCTTCCACCGTTTCGCAAACGAAGTGATGTTCAGCGTTGATGTGCTTAGTGCGTGGATGCAACACACCATCATTAGCAGCAATGTGACAAGCAGCAGAATTGCCGCTATGCAGTGGCACATCAGACACCACCAGCTTTGATTCTTCAAGCAAACATGCAAGCCAAATGCCCTCACATGCAGCCTCCCCTAGTGTCATGTACTCAGCTTCAGCCACACTGTGCGCCACACACGATTTCTTTGCACTTCACCATGACACAGCAGTGCCCCACACCGGAAACACATAACCACCACGACTGCAAGCCATACAATCACAGGCATGGTCACTGTCGCAGTACCCATCAAGTAGCGGGCTTGATGTGGGAGCACACACCAATCCAAGTCCAGCTGTGTCCAACACATAACGCAACAGCTTGAGCAAAGCCTTGTGATGTGTGCTCCGTGGCTACTGGCCAAACTGAGCCAAGACATTGACTGCACAGGAGATGTCAGGTCGTGTTGTGGAGGCAAGGTAGGAGAGACTGCTAGCAATCTATTGGTACAGTGTAGGATCAGTGTCAGGTCCATAGTCAGTAGTGCGGATGTCCAACAGGTGTGCATAGACATCGGGGCTCATGGGGGACTGCTGTGCTGGGAGATGGTGGACGAGATAGATAAACCGGGCAGTGAGATGTACAATAAACCGTCTTTGATGCAAAGTAAGTGTCCATGCCATTCTGTCCCTGAAGATGTTCATGCCAAGGAAACCTTGTGCCTCACCTAGAACTGTCATGCGATAGTGTGCTATGAGGAGTACTTTGGTGTGTGCAATGAGGGTGAGTGAGGGGGACAGAACGAGCAGATCATCCACATACACCAGCAGAGCGATTGACAAATTGTCCGCCCACCGCAAGAAGAGAGACAGGTCACAGAGACTCTGTGCGAACCCGCCACTCTCCAGAGTGCGTCGAATCTCTTAATTCCAACATCGTGGTGCTTACTTTAGGCCATACAAGGCTTTCAACAAGAGCCATACCTGGTCTGTCCCATCCTCAAATCCTTCCGGTTGCTTCACGAACAATTCCTCCTCCACACGATCGTTGAGGAACGCATTCTTAACGTCCATCTCATGGATTTCCCGGGCCTCACAAGCCGCTACAGCCAACAGCACACGGCTGGAACCATACTTGCCAGCAGGCATGTAGGTGTTTGTGAAATCCTGCCCCGGTATCTGGTGGAACCCCTTAGCTACCAGCCGGGCCTTGTACTTTTCAATGATACCCTTCAGATTACGTTTCAGTTTGAACACCCATTTGATTTCTATGGCTTTCCGTCCTGGAGGCAGAGACACCAACTCGTACACTCCATGATCTAGTACACCGTTCAGCTCAGTATTCATGGCTTTCTCCCAAGCTGGCGCATCAGGCCGCCCCCTTGCCTCCTTAAGTGTTTGTGGTTATGTCTGTGGGATGTCGTCGTTGTTAACTCCGACAATGTGATAGAACTGTCTGCAATCGACGCATGGCAGGGTACACAGGGACCTCCTTGCTGGTTCAGGTGAGGGTGTGGAAGTAATCTCGGTATCCGGGTGTGTGGTCCTGGGATTTAGTCCTGGTGGGGGGGACGATGCACCAGAACTTGTGCTGGCAAGATCTGTGGGAGTGAGCAGATCTCTAGGCACAGGTGAGCCAGTGTCAGCTACAGGAGCCATCCGTTTGCTGGACCCTTGTGTCGGGTTGTGAACAAACACAGGGACACTGACATATGTTGGATAGTGCTCAGGGACAAGCATGGATGGAGCATGCCTCAGCGTGCAGAACTCCTTGTAGGGCAAGTGCTCCAAAAAGGAAGCATCACGACTTTCCAAGAAGGAGTGGTTTATGGGGTCCCAAAACTGCCACGCTTTTGATACATGAGAGACCCCCACAAAGACACACCACCGTCCACATGGGCTGAGTTTGTTCTCACGTTGTGGGTGTGCGAACCAGACACATGCCATCGTTCCCCACACTCGAGCTGGTCGTAAATCGGCCTTTTCCTTGAACTAGCATTCCTAGGGTGTCACTGTTTTAGGCAGTGAGCCTTGAGGTAAACGATTCCACACCCAGGTGACATGTTTGACTACTTCTTCCCATAAGCTGAATGTTAAACCTGATTCGGTGAGCAGTGTGTGCAGCGCATCACCCAGTGTTCGGTGCCACCCCTCTGCCACAACGTTTTGTTGTGGTGTGTATGGGGCGGTGGTCTGATGTTCGATACCTTTAGCTTTAAGCTCGGTAGTCAGGGATCCAAAGAATTCCCCTCCTCTGTCTGTTCGCAATGTTAGGAGCTTGCATCCTGTCTGTCGCTCAGCGAGGGCTATCCACTCGGCGATAGCCCTCTGGGCATCTCCCTTTGATTTCAATAGAAAAGCCCACCAAAAACGATTGTAGTCAAGGCATACAGAGACCCATATTGGAGGGAGGGCACGGGCATAGGTCCAGTGAGATCCGCATGAACCAATTCAAGTGGGGAAGTGGATTCCCTTAAGGACTTAGGAAAGGTCTATCGATGTGCCTTTCCCTGATGAAACTCTAGACAAGTGTCTTCTTTGAGGCCATGAGCACAGTCTGTGGGCAAGAGACCATGTGCAGGGACATGTTTCAACATGTCTTTGACAGAATCAGTGTTGATGTGTGCCAACCGGCGATGGATGAGGTCCATGTGCTTTGCATCCGTGGCTGTCACAGTGTGCACTTGCTGTCGAGGTGAATGTGTGTGCACAAGAGGAAAGAGTTTAAGACGGTAGAACATGTCAACGTGTAATGGCCCGTCAGCCAACAAGGCACCAGCAGCATCAAAAAGCATGAATCGTTGATTTTGCCTTAGAGTGGACACGTTAGCCTGCTTGTCCAGCTGCCCCCCGGAAAACAGATTGACTTTCAGCCAAGGCACGTAGAGCACAGTCAGCCACAACACTCCCCCCGATGCATGTAGAGAAACAGTGCCCACCCCTTCAACCTTTAAGACCTCGCCTGACCCAGTCTTCACCCCATCCACATCATGCACGGCATGCAAGGCAACAATCAGTTGGCGATGCGGAGACATATGATGCGACGCAACAGTGTCAAACAACCATTCGTGCATAGGAAGTGCATGTTTTGTGGTGACATGGGTTTGCCCTAGCCGCTGACCTGACGACTATGGCATGGAGGTTGCCTCAGGTAGCCGGGTCTCCATGGGAGTTTTCCAACCAAACCCGAGTAGAGGCACCAGAGGCAG
Source organism: Penium margaritaceum (assembly GCA_023375785.1). NCBI lineage: Eukaryota > Viridiplantae > Streptophyta > Zygnematophyceae > Desmidiales > Peniaceae > Penium > Penium margaritaceum. The sequence goes on from SZWC01009852.1 coordinate 44,445, forward strand.
CTGAGGCTCGAGTGTCTCTGCGTAGGCACGTTGCGCCCACGTTGGCATGGGCGTGGGGACGCTTAAGTTCTGCAGCACATAGTAGGGGCCCTGGTGCATGGATGGTCCAACCACGGGCATGGACAATGGCAGTTGCTGCTATGGCGGGCCAAAGGTAGCACCACCAAATGGCCTTGAAGGTTAGGTGGACAAACTGGGTCCTTGCAGGTTTGGCCCTGCCCAGCTGGCCATTGGGTATGCTGGTTGTGACTGCTATGTATGCTGCCATTGACGCTGCTGCGATTGTGGCTGTTGCCACTACCGCTGCTATGGAGGCTGCTGCTGCTGCTGTTGCTTTTCCATCATCTGTCGCTGTAGTGTGGGGTATCCATGCCAAAATTGCCCCGCCTGTTTGCAAAAGCCGCACCTTTGTCCTCCGCGACAGTGCCCACGGCCGCCACCACCACCCCCTGAGTTGCCTCGCCCTCTTGCACCATTGTTCACGGCCTGTGTGTATGTCACTTGTGCAGTGGCGGCAGCACCCACTGAGGTACCCTTGTGCATGTATGTTGTTGGAGATGTTCCCGCTGCATCACGGGCCTCGCCTTTGAGGATGTCCTCGTAGTTGCGTAGCTATGCAAAGATGACAAAGAGATCAATCTTTTTGATCTCTTCCACTGGATAGCGTCAAAAGACCTCACGTCTGAATTCCTTATACTGCTCTCCGAGACACAACAGTACAACTTCCAGCCATTCAAGGATGGAGCAAGCTCCACCAAGACCCAAGAGGCGACGCCGAATGTCCATCGCCTCATACCAATATTCTGCAACTGGTGTTCGTGGTTTTGGGAAGAGGTGGCAAAGCTTGTCGTACAAGGTCACAACAAGAGCCATGCCTTGCTCCTCTTGGCGGATTATGAGATGCTACCAAGCCTCGTAAGGGCGGGGATCTCCAGTGCGCGGGTCGGCTGGATCTCCACCCTTGCCCCCAAAGCAATACTCGCGTAGTGCGTACGACTGAGAGTCAAGAAGAGCACGATGCAGTGCATTGAAGGCACGCAGCAAGATGTGTGCCTCTGTAGTGTCTGGGGTCGGGATAAGGTAGCATGCTTCGAGATTGTGCTCGGTGGCCCAATCCAGGAAGAGATCCTTCCAGGCAAGGAATTCTCTAGTTCCTAGTAGTGGAGGTGACTGACCTTTGTTTCCCAGCCCTAGTTGCGCAATTGCTATAGCCGTTAGGGTGACGGGCGGCGAATCGCCGACGTCAGTCAGCACGTCATCAACGTGGCTGTCCTCTACTTTGCTCATCCTTACCCCGCCAAGAGATCCTGCTCACCCTGCCTTGTCTCTACTCCATAAGGACTGAGAGCTTGGGGTGTGTGGTTGTTGGCAGTGTAGTTTGGGGCCAACAAAATTTCGACACCATTCGTCGGGCCCACTTTGGACCCAGTTTTCAGATGAGAGCCGTTCGCTCGGGGAGTCCGCCTTAAACTGCGTCTGGGACCCTGCACCCAACCCCCCTGACCCGTCCCTGCCCTTGCTCAGCCCCAGCTTGGTTGCCACCCACTGTTTGGGTGGTATTACGGCGGGTATGGAGTGGTGGTGCCGATGTAAGCCCCCCCAAACTCGCTGCGGTGTCTCCCTTGCCTAGGCGACGGCCTAGGCACCTTGGCAAAGATGCCCTAGGGCTCCCACAAGACCTGGATGCAATGGCGGTGGCCTCCAGCGCCCTCTTTGGTCAGCGGCGCTCATGATGCGACCCCTTTTTCAACACCTACAGCATTGTCGGCCTGCCTTCAGGCCCGCGTAAGAGCTCTGATACCATGAGAGAGAAAAAATGAACAAGTTGGGACCAGTCCCATGGTGTTTTATCAAGTGTGGAGCATGCTAGAGCTTGAAGTACAAGGCGGCCTAGTTAGCTTGCTAGTAGGAGCCCTTACAGTTATTACAGGTGAGACTCGCTAGGCGAGTCCCAGCCATTGGCCGGCGAGTGAAGCTCGCCGGCCCAAAAGCGAAGCGAGGGTGAAGCCCTTGCTTGACCCTCAAAAGAGGATCCCTAAACTCAAATGACCCAAGTTGGGGTCCGAGACAAACCCAGTCAACAAGCCTACATTAGTCCTAGAAACATCCAACGGACAACCTAATCTAGGTATCCTAAGATGGTAAACATTGCATATAAGGTTCAGCTTCTAGTCTCTCTAGGTTCCATCGGCCCATGCGGCCAGAGGGAGGTGACCACACTAGGGCGCAAAGCCCCGAGTCGATGAGAGCACCCGCCGGAATGTCGTGCTCATGGTGCGTCACCTCCACTCTCAGAGCCAGCGTGCCCTGCGCACTCACGGCCACACCAATGGAAACATGTATATAGAGGGATTAACACTCCAACTCTCGCTCACGCGTGGACAGCCCGGGAGCGTATACGGAGGGCATAGTGACGGCATCGGAGCCAAGATAGAAGGAAGATTGCCCCAGTGAAGGGAACGGCGGCGCCGACGGCTACTGAAGATGTTGCTGAGGAGCTGGCGTCTGCGGGACCGGGGTCGCGGCCGGAGGAGTAAAGCTGTTGGACGGGGTCGTGGCATCGGAAGCGGCGACAGTGACGCCAGTAGGGGCAAGAAGGCGCTCCCACTGGCGACGCATTGTGGCGATGACACGAGCCTCATCCGTTGATAGCGGGCACATGTACCACCCATGCCTTGGCTGGCCAGAGTTGTTGCAGTCCAAGCCACTACCACAGGACCAAGTTGGATGTTGCTGCTACTCTTGCTGTTGACCCTTGCCCTTCTTGCCCCGATGCTTCTTCTTTCCTGGCACGCTTGTGGAAGTCACTGCTGCTGGGGAGGCAACGGCCACGGAGGCGACGGCAGGTGAGGCGGGGGCCTCTGTGCAGTGAAGGCGGGACTCCAGATGAGCTTTCTCAATCCTGAGGAAGAGCTCGTATGCCCGAGGCATGAGGGTGCCTTGGGCCGCCATGGTGGAGAGGACCTCCTATGATTAGTGGACGAAGACTTCCGCGTGCACACTAGTAGCAGCGTATTTGATGGTGAGGAGCGTGGCGAGAGGGGGTGGAGCAGAGGTGCTGAGGTGACAAAGAATGTCCTCAGCCCGTTGCTAGTAGACAGTGACTGTCTCGGTCTCCCCATGTGTAGGGAGTTGAACTCCCGCAGCATACGGCTGGTCTCAGCCTTACTGGATAGACGATGGGGATGAGTGAGAACATGCCATGCGGCAGGAGGGTGTGGTGTCTTGCTAGAGGTGAAGTCGCCGAGGAAGGGCTCTAGGGCTAGGCGGGACGGCAAAGGCGCAACGAGGACGAGAGCGTGTACGGCGCGACCAGCATCATAGAGCTGTTTTGCCTAGGTGGAGTTGTACGGGAGGGTATAGTATGCCAACAACTCCTCACCTTGCGTCGAGATGCAGAAGTAGAGCTCCGAGCTCCGGAACTGCTCGTCGGCCTGGAGCGGCGGGGGCGGCGTCTCAAAGTCCTTGGGCCTGTGGCCGGCGCCCAAAATGGGGCCAAGGACTGAGGTCATAGTTTACCGTTGGCACTGAGTCCGTAGCTACGTAAGGTAATGCATAGCAGCAGGCACAACGGGGCTTGCATGCCCACAAGGGATGAAAGGAAGCGGGCCACTGGTGTGATTCTGAGAGGCCGATGGCTGCAGTGCTACAAGCTGCTGCATGAGAGCGGCAAGCTATTGTTGGATGGCTGCTAGGGGGTCGGAGGCATCGGCGACGGAGCCCATGGACTGCTATTGCTACTATTGGAGCTACTAGTACTGCTACTACTATTATTGCTGCCGCTGCTACTCCTGTTGCTGCTGTTACTACTGCAGCTTCTGCAAGAAAAGGGGGGGGGGGTTACCCCCCTGGGGGTCCCCCCAACGGAGGACCCCTTCCCTAGTAGGGCTGTTAGCCATGGTGTTGGTGCCCCTTTGTCTGTTTTTCTTCCTGTTTTTGTGTTGCTGATGTCAGCATTGACGTCAGCCTAGGATGGCTGACCTCAGTAGCTAGTGCTTGCATTATCTGCAGTTACAATTGCTATGGAGTTTCTTCCCCCCCCTTCTCTTGTCTCTATTGTTGATGATGTCACCAGTGACGTCAGCATTGACGTCAATAGAAGGTTATTGACGTCAACAACGGTTGTTGCTGGAGCCGTTGCTGTGCAGCTATAGTTATTACTACTACTAATGTTACTATCACTACTGCTGTTGCTGCCGCTGCTGCTATTGCTGATCTGCTCTTGCAGCAACTACTATGGTTGTTGCTATTCCTGTTTGAGCGGTTGTTGGTGTAGCTATAGCGGCAGCAGCTGCTACAGTTGCTACTGCTGCTGCTGCTGCGGCTGTTGCTGCTATTGTTGTTACTACCGCTTGTGCTTCTGCTGCTCCTGTTGGTGCTCTTGTTGCTAAGTTGTTGCATGCTACTGGTCACTGCTACTGCTACGCGCTGCTGCTACTACTGCTGTTGCTGCTACTCGCTGTTGCTGCTGCTGCTACTCGCTACTGCTGCTGTTGGCTGCTCCTACGGGCTGCTGCTATTACAAGCTGCTACGAGCTGCAGCTGCTTGTGTTGGCCGTAGCCACAGTAGTGCTGTTGGCAAGGTGGGGGATTTTTACTCTTTTTTTTTCTTTTGCTCGTCGCAACGAGCTCTCTGCTCGTTGTAAGCAGCGAGCCATGAGCAGCGAGCCATGGGCAGCGAGCTTGCTACTCGCTACTGCCTGCTCGTTGCTCCTTGCAAGTAGCGAGCTTGCTATCAGCAACTCGCTGCTCACTATGAGTAGCGGGCTGCGGTCAGCTGTTGCTACTGCTGTTGCTACTACTTGCTACTATTGCTGCTTGCTGCTGCTTGTGTTGCTCGTTGCTGCTGGTGCTGCTCGCTATTGCTACTACTCGCTACTGCTGCTACTGGCTACTGCTACGGGCTGTTGCTGCTGCAAGCTACTGCTACTGTCGAAAGCTACTGCGCAGCGATGCTGCTGGCTGCTGCTACTACTGCTTGCTATTGCTGCAAACTCCTACTGTTCTTGCGTGCTACTGCGGCCAGTCATTCCTCCTGGAGGACGTTGCCACATGCGGCGTTGCCAGCAAGCGCCTGACGTGCTCTGCTGCTCATCTCCTCGCGTCTAGCGTGGGGGTCAATGCTGCTAGAAAACAATCCAACAGCATTCCCCCTGGCCCAGTGGCCGTGGAAAAATTTTTCACGCCGCCACCAGGCAGGTCAATGCTCTCGGAAAAAATCCGGCAGCATTTCCCCTACACTGGCGCGTATGGGGGATCCGTCGGCGTAGTCAGGCACATGTATGCCAGTCATCTGCTGCTGCCGCTACGCTCTGGTTTTGATACCAAAATGGAAACTACACTACAGCGCAGGTTGGGGTAATGGCAGTGTTGATGCAGCGTGCGGGCTTCCACGTAAGTTGCTTAGTCTGCTGCCCCCTTAATCTGTTGCTCTATAGTCAAAGTCTGAGTGTTCTGGATTTGTTACCCAAAAACATGTGCGCCAGCGTTAGCGACACAAAGTAGCTCAAAACTGGAAGTAACTCATTAGGAGTGAAGAATGAGCAACAATGGGAGACCCCTCCAAGTTCTAGCTCCCCCCCCCCACTAGTGTAGAACTTGTTACTCAGCTAACCAGCCAATTAGAAAATAGTCCTGGACCTGTTTTCTGGCAGTCAGTGTTTTCTCGGTGAGCCCTCCCAGACCCCCGACAGCCCAAAATCCGGGTGTCATCCGTTTTTCCTGAAAACTGGACCATACCATAATACAAAAGCTGCGAACACAGTCGTGTGGTCAGAACCAGCTAGAAAAACAGCAGAAAGAGTTATGGCTGTCCGAACCTAGGTAGTACCTACGACAGTCCTTGATGCCAAACAATGCCATGCAGCAACAGACATGGACCCTAGGCAGGGTATGATGCGGTAGACGCAAGGGCACAGTCAGCATAAGCGCTGGGTTCACGCAGACACCATCTACGGTGGCAGTAACCGCCGGAAGCCCGACCGCGAGGGAGGCCTACCGATGGAGCTGAACATGTTGCCAGAGGGAGGAGATTCCAACGAACTGCGGGGGGGCCTCAGCGTGCGTCAGCTCCATCGGACGACACTCGAGCAGCATCAAGTCTCGCCGTCGGTCATCTGCACGCCGATGTACACAAGCCGAGAGGACACAACAGAGCACAATGAGTGATGCGCAAAAACCAACAGCGAGCATTGGTAGCGGCAGCTAGCAGCACTAGCGGTAGCGAGCGGCAACAGCTGCATGCAGTAATAGCAGCATGGCAACAGCAGCAACATCATTGCAACAATAGTAGTAGTAGCAGCAGCAGCATTGCAGCATCACCAGCAGCAACCGCAGCGATAGCAATGCTGCATAGCAGTAGCCACGGCTACTGTGCTGTGTAGTAGTGTTGCGCAGAACTCTTGCGTAGCCTTGTAGTTTCTATGCAGTTGCATAGATTCTACGCAACTGCGTAGCCACGCAAGGGGGTGACGAGGTCCCCACCCTTTTCATCGAGGAGTCCGTGTGACTCGCACCGACATAAAAAAACGTTGGCATAAGTTACGCCAGCAAAAACAAAGCTAGCAATTTTTTTGCTAGCAAAAAAACGCTGACGTTACCGTCGACTGTGCTGATGTCAGCAGTTTTGGGATCAAAACGTCAATTTTTCTTAACGTTTCAACTCTTTGAGAAACATTATCGGGTTCTTGTTCAGAGTACACTTTATGTTCGGCCCCATACTGGGCGCTGACATGGCTCCAACCGGTGACATGGACAAAGGATCACCTAATCCCTCCTCCTCCACCTCAGTGGTCCAGAGACCACGCTCGCAACCTATTGAGGACCTACGGAGTCAGCAAGATGAGATACGTTGCCTACAGCAGCAGCAGAACGACGCCATCCGCACGCTCACTGATCTTCTTCAGAGTCAGTCCATGGCCCCACAGTAGACCTCGGGGGGGTCGGCAATGTCACACCTTCTGCACAACAGTCAGCATCCACACCGAGGAGAGCAGCAAGACAGGACCCGCCACTTCTTCATCCTTTGGAGGAGGACCCTGGCATGCCAGGCATGGAGGATGACATCCCCGAGAGGGACATTCGCTTACTTCAAGAGCGTCTCCGCCAGCTGTAGACACGTTTCGGTTCCATGTTCTCGGAGATCCGATCCTCGCTTGAGCCCTACCTCGGTGACTTTCCTCGTCCCGGTGTCTTCCCCATCCCTCGTCTTTCCTAGCCTATGCTTGCTCTCCCTACGGAGCAACAATGTAAGGACTTTGAGACACCGCCCCCACGATATGTCAGCGAGGACGGCTTTGACTGCCGGGAGACCCTTTCCCAGGGTTGGGCCACTTCAGAGGGCGTTTGGCCCTACTACCACAGTGAGTACCAGATTACAAATTGTGCTCAGGTGTTGACAGCGGCTCAAGCGATGCACGGACTCCTTTCCGCCATGCCGCGCGAGACTGTCGTGGACTTTTGTCCTTTCCTTGGAGAGGCCGGCATTGGCGTGGGTGCTGACCCACGTCGGGTCTAGGAGCTGGCATTGCACCTGCTTGCTGCAGAGACGCACGCCACCCACGCGGCTCATATCTGCGCCTTCCATTCCCTTTGTCAAGGACCAGCCGAGCCCGCAACCGATTACTGGCGGCGCACCATGTGCATCTACACGCGCCTTCGGACCTCAGGAGGTGCACAACTGTGGACACTTCAAACGATCATGATCGGCGTCCGTCTTGAGCACGCGGGCATCTTCTTGGGGTATAGTGACATCGTGCTCAAGCCCTTCTCCACCTCCCTTCATCTTCTTCCTTGGGCGCATCAGCTTTTCCTCCATGTGACTTCCACCCGTGAGGCAGCTGTCGCCCATCAAGAGAGTTCACTTGCTGCACCGGTGATCACTTCACCACCGACGCCTCTCTCGCAGTTCCCTTCTCCATCCTCTGGCATGCCCTCCTCTTCCCCTTCCACCCCAGCTATCCCAACACAGATGCAGGGTGTGGCGGCAGCAGCACAGGACAAGAAGGGCAAAAAGAAGCGTGGCCCGGGCCAGCAGCACTCACAGCAGCAACAATCATCAGGCGGTAGCAGTGGACGTACTGTTCACTACTACATCTGTGGAGGCGCTCACCGCTACACCGACTGCTAGCAGCTGCTCGACTAGGCCCGGATTACTCGCGGTCTTCAAGCTGCACACACACAGCGTTCTGCATCAAGCAACACAGCCTCTGGTCGTGCGGCGACCACAACCGCAGCAGTTCTCACTTTCTCACCGGCGCGCACCGGAGACCCAGACCCACGTGAACACACCATCGCCAAGCTCAGTCAACTCCTGGCGCTTCACTCTCAGGGAGGTGCGAGTGTGTCGCCACAGCCAGGTTTTTCACAGACTATGTATTCGTCTATTCTCGTATCTCGTGATGACTCGTGTGGGGGAGCACTATTGGAATGTGATGATGATGGGCCAAAAAGTACATATTGGATTTCTGAGTCTCACCTGTGTGCCCTTCGTTGTTCTCCCTCCACTGTCACCGAACGCTCGTATGCAACCGAGTGTTCTATTACCCGTTGCACAGTGACGTCCTCCAGTCATGATTTGGGTGGTACTTGGATCATCGATTCCGGTGCCATTCACCACATGACCTGTCGTCGTAGTGACTTTGTTGTCCTCGAACCTGTGGCGTCTGTTTGTTCCGTTTGCACACGTTCTAGTCAGTCCTTTCCAGTTTATAGTGTTTGGGTTGTGTGCTTCAATGGTCCGTCTGGCCCCTTGTATCATTCCAACGTGCTTTTTGTGCGTGACCTTCAGCGCATCTTGCTCTCTCTGTGTACCTGCACTCTGATGGGACTCTCCGTGGAGCACACTGGAGACTCCGAAATAGTGATTGCTCTTGATACTCGCACTATTGTTCTTCGCGCCTCTGTTATGGATGATATGTATTATGTTCCTCGGACCTCTTCTTCTCTTTGCTCCCCTTCCCCACCTACTTGGGTGTTTGTCACTAGTGTCATGTCTGTTGAGCACCAACGCCTGCTGCATCAACGTCTATGTCATGTGGGCTCCGACACTGTGTCAAAGCTCATTAGGACACAGCCCGCACTCGGTCTTGACGCGGCCTCTTTCGAGAAGCCACCCAAGACCAATTGTGTTATCTGTGCTCGGGGTAAGATGCATCGCTGCATCTACCCTGACTCCCGCTCTTGAGCCCTTCATCCTCTTGAGCTGGTCCATTCAGACCTTCTTGGTCCTCTCCTTGTCGAGTCCTTTTCCGATTAGGGCCAATACGTCCTGACCCTGACCGATGACTTCACCCGGATGCGGTGGGTCTACAGCCTCTGCTAGAAGAGTGATGGCTGAGCGTCAGTCTCGCCACTCGCTGCATACCTTCCACTCAGACCGCGGCGACGAGTTTCTTAGCGAGATGGACAGTTTCTTTGCCGAGCGTGGGATTTTCCACCAAGACTCTGCTCCTGCCACTCCTGAGCAGAACGGTGTCTCCGAGCGCTAGAATTGCACCATGGAGGATGCGGTTTGTGCTATGTGGTTTGAGTGTGGTCTCCAGGAATCCTTCACCTTTGAAAGATTCGCCTACATGACGTGGGTCTGGAACCGCCTCCCGCACGGTCCTCTTTTGGACCACGTCCGTTGTCGCATTGTTAAGTCCTATGACATGCTCTTCTTTTAGTCTCTCACATACCGCGACTTGACCTCAATCGTGTCAATGTCTGCCACACACATGTTTACGTGTGAGGTTTCTCGACGGATGGGGGAGTCTGAGCCTACGAGCACCTCTCGTCCAGTTGATGTGTCCATTCGAGCCACCTCCACTTCTCGGTCTCCGGCTCTTGATGACCCGGCGATCATCGCTGTCGGCCTAGAGACCTCTCCCGCCTAGTCTATCTCCTCCCCAACGCCCTCGCGCCCCATAGATACCCATGATGTTGTCACTCTATCCACCGGTACTTCTGTCTCCGTGAGTGGTCCTACTGTCACACCCAGTCCTACATCTCCCATTAGTTCACCAGCCTCTCCTCCCAGTACTTCACCTGCCCCTGTACCTCAGTCCTCACCGGATACGATCTTGCCTGTCTCTGAGCCTGTGGTCAGTCTTTCGTGCCCAGGCTACTCGCGTGAGCCCGGTGGCCGTCTTCGACCGTTAGGCTCCGGATCCCAGCAAGTCTCGAGTTCCGCATCCATGCGCTCCACTCCCAGCATTGCGAAGAGCGATCCCGGCACAAACGCCCTTGGCCTGAGTGTCCGTACACTTCACATAGAGGTACATCTAGTGTGTCTTGAAGGGCACGATCTTATCACTCACGAGTTTCGTACGGCTTGTGGTGCAGCAACTGACCTTGTGGTCGTCAGTCCCATTTCTGCGGTGTGTGTACTTGCCACTTAGAGCTCTCCCTCATTTGCGTCTGATCCGGGCACACTAAGGGACGCCCTCTCATTAGAGGATGCCGACACCTCGCATACTGCCTGTGAAGATGAGCTTGGTGCCATTCGAGAGCACGAGGTTTACGAGCTAATCGACCTTCCACCTGGGAGGAAGGCGATTCAGGTCAAGTGGGACTTTTGCAAGAAGGTGAAGTCGGATGGCTCGCTGGAATGCCACAAGGCTCGCTTGGTTGTCAAGGGGTACTCTCAAATCGAGGGTGTTAATTACATTGACACCTTTGTTCCTGTCGGTCAAATGACCTCAGCTCGCGCTCTGTTCGGTGTGGTGGCTCAGCATGACTAAGAACTGCACCAGATGGATGTGAACAATGTATTCCTCCATGGCTCTCTGGATGAGGAGATTTATGTGGCCCAGCCACCAGGCTTTGAGGACAGTGACAAGATCTAGCACTTGTGCAAGTCTTTGTACAGACTCAAGCAGTCTCCTTGGAGCTCCAACCAGGAGATCACAGGCACTCTGACTTGTGTGGGATATGTACAAAGCGAGGAAGATCCCTCTCTCTTCATCCGACAGGCGTCTGAGTGGTTCACCACCATCCTGGTCTATGTGGAAAACCTCTTAATAGCATCTTCCTCCATGGAGGCCATGAAGGAGGCCAAGGCGGTCCTCCAGACTCCGTATAGGATGAAAGACCTTGGTCCGACATCGCTGCTTCTTGGCATGAAGATCGTACGAGACCCACAAACGCCGGACGCTTCTGTTGCATCAGGCCTGATACGCACGCGTTGTGGGGGAGTGCTTTAGTGACCTCCTTGGCATAGTGCCTGTGGCCTCCACACCTCTCACACTTGACGGCAAGACGTCCTGAAGGTGGACGATCCCACACAGCTGGGGGAGACAATGGATGTGACCTTGTACCTCCGCCTCATCGGATCTCTGATGTTCCTGGCCACTACCACACGCCACAACATTGCTTTTTCCATCAACCTCCTTGCACAGTTTTCGCAGGCTCCAGAGCCCTCCAAGCGGCTGTGCGAGTGGTGCGGTACGTGGTTTCCACATCCCACCTTAGATTCTACTTTTACCGACAGTGCTCAGTGGTTCTTGATGGCTGCACCGACTACGACTGGGCCTGGAGCCCAACTGAACGCAGTCGCACCAGTTACGTGTTCTTGCATAGTGGTACCGTTGTATCCTAGCATAGTGGGAAGCGGGGTTGCATTGCACGTAGCTTGTCAAAGGTAGTATGTTGCTGTGGGTGTAGGGACTGCTGAGGCAATGTGGCTGTAGCGCCTGTTCCTTCAATCGGGTCAGTCAGTACCCGCCATTGTGCTTCACTGTGACACCCAGAGTGCTCTTGCCATCGCGGAGAACTCAGGTGTCTTTCATGCTTGCACGAAGCACATTACGATTGAGCATCACTTTATCCGTAATCTGGTGGATTGACACGTGATCTCCGTCATATGGGTCGGCACTGACATGCAGCGTGCTAACTTCTTAACGAAAGCACTAGCGCGTGGGAAGTTTCTAGTGGCCATTTGTTCTGTTGGGCTTTGGCCCTTGCCTGAGAGTGGTTGAGTGCGGGGTGTCTCTGTGCCTATGTCATGACTGTTTTTGCACTTTTCCTTGCACTCATTCTAGTGTTGAACGTGTATGGACATGCGTATCATCGGGTCATGGGGGAGTGTTGTGATTTGTGACGATACAGTTTACTATACTGTTTACTGTGACCACTCGGCCGTGTCCATGCTTGTGCAAATCCCTGATGCGGACCCGGGGGGCACTGGGGCATCATCAAGTGGTGGACTACCCGCTTGGAGCTGATCGACGGTCGGCCCAGAGTCCTCGATGCTGTCTGGGACCTTCTGTAGTTTTTCTGCAGCTTGTAGGATTTTGTCGGTGGACTAGCTATGGGCCCAATTTCCATGTTTTGCATCGTGTGTCCACCATATGATGTCGGATGCATGCATGTGACCAGTCGTAGCGTCCGACTTGAGATTTTGCATGTGTAGGTTCAGACGGCGTAGCATTCTCATTTGTCTACACTGAGTTACGGCCAAAACAGTGGTTTTGGGCCGGTTTTAGGACAGACCTTGCACTGCCGCGTGCAGCACCGGACGTGTGCCGTGGCAGGTTCTTATGCCATGGACCCGTCATTTGTCATTTTTCTCTGCAAATGCTATTGAAGCATTCTGACAATTTGCCTTGTGTCGCCTAGCCAGACCCTTGCCGTTGTGTGCACAACTTGTGACTGTCGTCACCGTCTGACCCGGCATTGACGACTAGTCATCGGCAATATCGCTAGGAAGCTTCCAAGCATCTTCTCAGGCTGGACGAAAAACAAGCCTCACAACACCCGATGGCCTTTCTCTAACATGTGTGTTCCTTCGTGAGGCTATCCTCTGAATCCCACTCGTTCAAGTGGCTCACTAAAAACAATCTTCAAAGAGGAAACCATGTTATTGGCACATGATAACATCAATTCATTCATACAAAGAAAGATGCCTGGAAGCTTCCTAGCTCTTCTATCAACGCAACAACATTGATCAATTTGCTTTTACTCTGGCACGCAAAGGAGGTGCAAGAGCAGCAAAAGCTTGACTAGGGGAGATATGTATAGTCTCATAAGCTTCAATAGCTTCAATGTCCAGAGAAAGGTGGCACTTGGCAAGGACATGCGACAAGGTAGTTGCCAAAGTGCACGGCAAGCACGGCTGATGGCGGTATTCTTGGTACCGCGGTGTATTGTATTTTTGTATTGTAATACCGCTGTACCATGGTACGGTAACTCTTTTCACGGTACCGGTACGGTATCGGTACTGACCTGTAAGGGTACCCCTCTTTCGTATCACGGTACTGTACCGCAATAAAGCACCGCAGTAGCAATAAAGTAAAGGCTTTGTTGTTAAACTTGTACCACTAGCCCGGTATGAAAATGTAAATGAATGAGAATAAAACACACCACTAACAATTACAAAGTGTCGACCGACGAAGACATACTACTAGGCATCATTTCGTTGCAGAAGAAAACAATGATGTTCATCCAACGCAAATTGGTGGTGTTCCGTCCTCGTTGAAGAGTTCTAGCCAAGATTCAATCTTGTGTCCATTTATCTAATTTGAAACATTGATGTCAGGTGAAAAATGATTAAAAGTTTCAGATGTCTATGTCATAAGTTCCGACAAAGTCATCTTTCAATTCTGAGTGACGACTCATAACTTAGAACTAAAACAATCTTTGTCTCATTGCATTATGTACAAATGTTTCCATGGTCAGAAAATGTTGTCCATGCTCGTTTGCTATGGCTTCTTCAAACGCGGTGTCCAGTAGATTGCAAAGTAGGGACGTACTTGTACCGAACATTTGTAGGAATAGGGTCAATCGAATGGTAGGGAAAGTCACCTCAAAACGCGCCCTTGATGGATGGAAACGATAGGTGACAAGGCTGGTCCATGCAAGGAAGGCATCGAGACTGAATCAGAGGTTTGAAGTTGGGTTTGTTGATGATCTGATCATTGCGTTGCTAGCCCCTGACGAATGTGAGAAGGTACCCCCCTCTTTCTCGCGCTTTGAAAGGGCACCCTCTCCCTTCATCGATACCCCATTATTACAGCCAATAAATGCTTTGTTGTACATCATGTTTCTCTTGTGTCTATCTTTAGAAGGGACGGTGCAATTTGAGTCTACCTCTTCTTCTAAATTGCTTCTTTTATTCTACGACATGTCTACAATCTCCTCTCAAGTTTGTTCCTTCACGACACGTTTGTTGCATTGAGACAACGTAAACTTTTTCGCTTATCCACCAAGTCCAGTAGTCGCAACATGCATGTGGAGTAAAGTACTACAGTACATCTAATTTTGTGATTTGCATGTTGTAAAGTATACCATGTACCACGGTACATAGTGTGTGCCACGGTGTTTAACCAATACTGATCCTACCGTGGGAGCGTTACCGATATCGGTGTTAACCTCCCATGGAACTAGGATACCGCAGAACAAGTGTACCACGGTATTTGGGTACCGCTGTACTATGTACCGCGGTACTACAACCCTAACGGCGAGTGACATACTCGGAAACATCAGTTTTCCCTAAACTCTGTCCAAATCCATTTGGCCGTAAATTAGTGTAAAGTCATTTTAAAGCAAAACAGTCTTCTCTTATGGATGCAGAGTCTCAAGCCAAACACAACAACTGTACACATGCATGGAACAAGTGGTGGTCGATGTACACACCATGCAAAAACATGCACATCGAGCTTAAGGCGAGTCCATTGAGGGAACTCTACAGGCTACATACGTACGACAGAGTGCCCCAACAAGTCTTCAAGACGTCGTGGTTGTTATCCTTTAATTTGAATTGGTGGTTCACCACCTAATGATGCTCCAGAGCCCACTAGGTCCGCATCATGGATCTGTACGAGCATGAACATGGACACATTGTCACAGTCAATTGTATGTGCAGACGAGAACGGCGCACATCACAACAATCTCCCATGACCCAATCGTTTTTATGTCCATATGCGTGTGGGACTGACACAAGTGCCCAACGAGATGGTCAACTGTCCATACTCTAACACACCACTCTTAGCCACCTTTAGGCAAGAGGTGAAGCCCAATAAAATGCATGACCACGATGAACTCTGTGCTCGCTAGTGCCTTGGTCATGAATTCTACCCGTTGCATGCCAGTGCAAATCCAAATGAAGGATATCACTTGTTGCTCCACTAAATCACACACAAAGTGATGCTCAATAGCATTGTCTTTGTGCGTGCATGAAACTCACAAAAAACGGTGTTGTAGCCCCATCGCCTCGGTATTCCTCGCTACCAAATCCACATGTTTTGTCTCTAATGAGATACACGCAATGCAACCCTGCTTGCCATTGCTCCATGACACAATAGCGCCATGCAACATAAGCACATAGCATGTCTAACTGTGCACATCAAAGCTCCATGCCTAGTCACTATCCGTATAGTCATCGACTACCACCAAACAGTGCGAACAAAAGGTCTCAAAGATGTTCTCCCATGCCACTGCCACATCCACCAAGAGTAAAACTAGACTCAAATTCAATTGTTTATCCCTCCTTCTTATAGCCCAAATTGCAAGGTGGGACAATGCATTCCTCTCACTAGGAAGATTCCGAAGGAAATACACAAAGCCTTTCATAAGAGGCTTCTTGTTTTGCACACTAATCTCACTCATTCATAGCTCCTTTTGCTTCATCTACATGGATGTTCATCCAAGATAAACATCTTCCGACAGTCCTTCATATCCCTCTGTCACATACTTTGCTTGAATAAAAACCATGAAAATATATCACATTCAATCATTTCATCATCAAAGCTAACTCCTTCCAGTTTTGTTTCCCCTTTCCTTGACAAACCATTAGCTCCACCCTCAAAAAATCACCCTAAACCCTTGTACGTCCTCAACATAGCTAATTCTTACTACCATGGGACATAGAGTACTAAATCATTCAGCAAATAGCATCATCTTCGTAAGTTGTTCTCTTTTGGGATGGGGGATGGGACTCTTCCTTCTCGTGCTTCAAATGTCAAGATGTATGGACTTGAAGGGTGTATACGCTATGGGAGCGCACAAAAAACTACCCACATTGAAGGAGCAAGGGATTCAAAATGTGTGTGTTACCTAGAATTTGGTGGTGATGCCTCTTCAAGCACCAGTCTTTAAGGTTTCCTTTGGACAGCCAACAGATGGGTGTTGTGACCTAGACCTACCTATGATGAATTTCAATCCCAAACTTGTCCATTTGACTCTGCAAGCTGCATCCTTTGTAACACAAGGAGGATGTTGCTCGATGGTCTATAAAGATTGAACTTGTATCTCACTCCAAATCAACGCCACCTCTATATGAAAATGTTCGACTCTATTCATATCTCACAATCTCCTGTTCTTCAATTTCCTTCATCCTTGGATGTATTCATTTACCACGTCTTTCACCATACAAGACAATGTGTTATGTAAACTTATGTATCGTTTTCTACCACCTAGTCCAATGTCAGAACCGAACATGTACCGCATACTCTGTGTGCGTTGATCCCATTCATACTTGTGTACCCATCCTACTTGTCAAAGATCAAAGTTTCCTTTAGGTCGTCATAAATCTTAGGCCTCTTTGCTTGTTGTTGAGTTCCTATGTATGAGAAGACTCCCCTTCCTCAAATTCTCTAAGATCTCTCCTATACTACTTACAATCCATAGATTCCTCACATCGTACAATGTAAGTCAAGAAGATGAAAAAATGATAAAATAACTCCTTTGCATGCTTTTCATTGTGTAGTCAATAATCACAAATTCTCCTTCACTTTTCTGTTGAAGATATTGTGTACAGAATCCATTTTTACAACATCCTAATAGCCCATGAAACACAGTTTATGGATCTATGCAACTTTCAGACATTCCATCAAATCTTGAGTCGCTTCTCCCAAGTGTTGAGAACATATTGTCTTTTTTCCAAGACAAACATGGTGCTGCCTCTATCAGTTCATGTCCTCATCAAGATTTCTTTGCAGAAAACACCTTTAACCCTTGTGACATGTTTTTTCTTCTGGGTTGTAAGCTCTCATGTGACCAACGAGTTCCATGATACTGTACACATGTGTACTCTTCTCCTATTTCAAAGTCCCTCGTGATGTTCACATGGACTATAACAACATTTCTCTGCAAGGTATATATACATATGTCTGTGTATATGTATATGTCCTACATCTATCACAAAAATGTCTAGGCCAATTCAGTTCAACACAGTGTTTCAAGACCTTTGAAGGGTCCTTTGTGCCAGATTGCATCTCATTGTTGATTTTTTGAGACAGGGAGAAAGGGCTAGGACCCTTGCAAGTAGGATCTTTGGGTGATCAGCGGTGCAACTTGTACAATAGCAAGAGAAATAGTGGGAAACATTCGATGGGACAAAATGAGTTTTGACCAGTACATAGCACAACTATGGTACATGAAAATCGAAGGCAAGCTAGGCTGGCACAACCTTTGGCCCACTGAGGGGCAATGCCTTGCTAGGCCTTGTGGGGCGTCGTGGCAAGGGACTTGAATCAGTTTCCAGGTTGACTGGCCTCCAGGGAAACCTCCACCCAGGCTGGCAGGCCTTGCCAGGCTTCTAGGGTCCTTGGAGGGATCTCCAGCAGAGTCTTGGTCTTGGCTCCAGAGTTAGAGGCTTGAGCGAAGATGAGTGCTTGTAGAGTGCTCAGATAGATGTAAACTGAGAGGAGCTTTGTCTTTTATACTTGTGGACCTTTCAAGTTGACCACCTAAAGGAGAAGCTTCCAACAGGTGGTTCAGGTCGGCTGCCTGTTGGGGAATCTTCCTTCGAGAAGAAGCTTCCTATAGTTCAGATTTGTTACTAGCATCCTTGCTGCCCTAGGGAGAAGCTTCCTCCTTGAGGAACCTTCGTCAGGTCTTCAGGTGAAGCTTCACAAAGAGGTTACTTGCTCTTCAGGTTTTCCTCTCATGACCATTGATCTTGTCATATTGTTGGATCTGAAACGTCAATCACGGGCTACGTGAAGCTTATACCAGATTGGCCCACGTAGAGTGAAGGGCCCAGGCTCCATGCATAGTGATGATGATGTAGTGTGGACCTCATGTCAAGGGTGCATGAGTCTTGCCCAGTCAGGTAGAGGACTCCCCATCCAGGATAGTTGTGCAGTGTTGTGTAGTAAGTAGCTCCCCTCCCTGCTAGAGCTAGCTCGAGGCATGTGCAACCCTCTTGTGCATGCCATCACACTATATTACACACCAGGCCCTTTAGGCTGCTTCAGGGCTGGCAGCCGGAATTTATCTGGCCTGCGGATTTTTTCTGGCCTCTACGGGAGAGAATTTCCAGTAGTCGTGGAAATTCACTGTAGAATTGGTAAATTTTTGTATAGTGCTCCGAATGCAGTGCCGTCTCTACCACATTGGAGCTTGACACCAGCGCATTAATCCCATCTCTCAACATTAATCATGTAGATACATTGTGGCATGTTGATTCATTCCCTCATGTCACTCTTGTACAATCTCGGTCCAGCTCACAAGTAATTGTTTTATTCTGGCAGTCCCTCCCTCCCCCCTGCCTTGGTGTACCTTAAGAAATGGCCAGAATAGAAACCATTTTATTCCTTCCCTCGACGCCTCACCTTCACCACATATCTTATGTCTCAAAATCTAGAACATGTTTTGAACCCAATGGTTCTTGGCTTTGTAACCATCTCACATGATGCTTCACAATGATGTATGGTCATCCCTTCAACTCTGACCCCACCCCTAGGCCTGTCCAAACGTGTTGTGAAATTCATCGATGAACCCTCCTCAACATGGACTTGTCTGCATGGCATCTGACTCTAGCAAATAGATTGATCTGGCTCGTAGACAAATTTCGTAAGTGTGTGTATCCACTTGTCTCACATAGACTTTTCTCATCATGTACATCACACTAGGAAAAGAGATAACCAGAGAAACTGTTGTGATTGGCCTTCTCTCAGTGAGAAAGATATCCGACCTTCTCGACATGTCCATTTGTTTGACTCTAAAGGCTCAATGCATAGGATTCATGAATTCAATGAATCAATCGCTTTGTCTCTATTTCCTTCATCATTGGAAAATTGCTCAATGCATTCTTCTACATTATCGGTCTTGAGTCTGACCTTCCCTTGTGACAGTCTTGGCAATCTCTTGCCAAGACTGACGCCAGAGTCTCATGTAATTGAATAGGACATTCAATTACATGAGACTTGTACAGTTCATGTGCAACCCACAAATACATTTAAAATGCATTTCTGCAACGACATAGTTTTCAACGCAAGCGCCAAGCTAGGATACCAATGTTTCAAGACTAAATTTGTATATCAAGACATATCTGCATTGCATGGGCACGTTCCTAGAAGTAGACAACAGTGCCACCTTTTTCATGCCAGGGAATGTGCACTATGCATGCATGTTGACTACTTCATTGTACCAGATGATAGGACTATGTTGGATTTGTAAGCTCTTAGGTCCAGAGATGGCAGAAAAATGGCAGTAGAGAGCACATTCTGGCAAAAAACATGGAGAGAGTGGACTGAAAACACAAATTTTGTACCGAAATTCAAAGGTCCATCAACATGCTACATTCTACTTGCAACGACCTTGCGCCTTGCGACTCTACTTGTTGTTATAGCGGTTGTTGTTGTGCCTATTGCACGTTTGGATTCTCTTGTAGCTAAAGCAACTAGTGCAGCATGCTTGGTGTTGTGATTGGCACTTCTAATCCTTGAAGCCACTGTTGATGCTTGGGCACGAGTGCCTGATGATGCCACCACCACACCTTATGTCCCTTCCTCTTCTGCTCCTCCCTGTCCATATGCTGCTACCCTTGCTTCCCCTCCCTCACCGTTTGAGATTGAGCGAATACAAATTGTCGCTCCATTTCATCTTCCAAAATCATGGCAATCCACCCTGTCGTCTACATCAGTAAGCTCAATCGCTATCGAGATCCTGGTTAAAACTTCCACGGTCGACACATTGCACTTCCACCTCTTGTACAAGTGGATTGGGATATGGAGTACGTAATTGAAAACATCCTTGGACATCGACGTCACGGAAAAATGACAGAATGCAAGGTCAAGTGGCATGCCTGCGACGCCGCACAAAAAATCTTGGAGCTGTACGACAACCTCCAGAACGTTGCGCATCTGTTTGACGGCTACATTCGCCATCACCATCCTACACCTGCTAGCGCGTCGAGGCATCATCACAAAAAGGGGGGAGTGTTGTGTCCCTGACGTATACAAGTCCCAAAAACAGGCACGTGGGCATTTTTTCCCTTACATTCATGGCCCACCGCACGACTACTTCAAGAATCTTCCGTCGTTCGGCCGAGGGCATTTTGGCCAACTGCCTCGACCTTCGGTGACTCGTTCCTTGAGTTTCTGACAACTTCAACAACTTTCTAGAACGGTCGCCAGAAGTGTCGTGAACCATCTTTATGTTTCCATATTGTTTGGTCAAATTCTCGACGACACTCAACTTTTGCAAAGAAGCGTCGCGATGTTATCGAAGCCCCTCAACTTCTCGGCAGAGGTTCTTGAATCCACCACTCACGGCACGACCTCACACGCATCGCTCGACTCGAACGCTAATGACCTGACTTATGCCTCATTCTTGCCATTGTATACACTCCACACTTGTCATCAAAGTACACCTATTACTCAACGCAAATGATCCATTTGTCGCAAACTCCTTAATCGTCTTTTTTCACACACCTCATCCGTGCAAACCACATGCGTTCGCTCAGCACAACAGCATGGGGGGTACGAGACTTCGCATGTGTTGAAAGGGAACCTGCGTTAACAAACATGAAATCCCAATACGCCAATGTAATTCCAGGCAGGGTTGCAAAGCGGTTTATATGGATGAATGTGACGTTGTGTCCTGCAAAATTAAATGAAATGGCTGTTATTGCCTGACCGCGATCAAGCGATAAACCATACATACTTTTCGTTCACTATGTTTCGAGGAATGTACGTTTTCATGTTTTGGTGGGCTTTGTCCATGCAATAATAGAAAAAAAATCAACCAGTGAATTGGGCTACGCGTGTTAAAACATGGGCATAAATGTCATACACGATTTCTACAACGGCGTGGGTGATGTTCTCCCTCTCGATTTGCTCGATCGTCGTCTCATGTCACCTATCCCGCAAGACCATCAAGGTAGATATTGGTTTGATATGTTTTGGAAGTTTTTGGAGACACAAGTCTTCACATTCATTGTATGAATAGTTTCGATGTCTTGCCCATTTTTCAACCTTGATGCGGTTCTGGGTTTTCCACTCATGTGGAATTATTCTTGTAAAACTTTATGGAGCAAGGATTTGGATGAAGATAATGTACACTGACAATCCACGTCCTGGTTTCTAGAGCGAGTGTTGTCAAGGTGGAGCCATTTGCATGCAAGTAAGAGGTGGCGAGTACGTACAAGTAGGACAATCAAGCTTGCGCTTTGTTTGCATCTGCCAAGTGGGATACACCCTTACAAGATTAGTTATTGTGTTTTTTCACATCCTAACTTGCTTTCTTAAGCATGAGCATTTCTTGATTTTTGAAGGAGAGAAAAGGTGCTTCTATCCCTTTAAGAAAGGAAAACGGAGACCAGCATAGTGGATTGCTCCTTGTTGCCCATCACGACGTTGCATTACCGAAATCTCGGGTCGTGTTCACATGTTAAAACTTGAACATAGTTCAAGATGTAACGGATTCGACGGAATCCTTGGCAGACTAGACCAAAACCGTGGTGCTTGACTCCGACCCTTAAGCCATCCTGGCCTACTACCCACAGTCCCAGGCGACCCCGCTCGAGCCAAGTGGCTCCTTCGACTGGTCTGAGAGACAGCTCCTAGCACTGCTGTCGCTAGTGTGGCAACACAAGCCAGCTAGCTAACTCACTAGCACGCACAGGTGAAGGTGAGAACAGCAAGGGGTTGGCTAGGGACACAAACACAAGTGTCAGAAGCTGCAAATGTTTGAAATGTGCAGAGAGAAATGACAACTGAGGTCTGGCCAACCTAAATAGTGCCACGGACCTAGTGGATGCACACACACACGCGGTACACAACGGCGCTGTTTTTCTAGCAGGACGAAGCAGTGGCAAAAGCACAGCTTTTGTCACAATTCCCTGCAGACACGTCAGAACGACGAGCCGTTTGAACCAGAATGGCCACGTCAACGAGATCTTTGTCCTGATAGGCTGCACGCCTACGTGCTCTGACACAGCACGAGTCTACAAAATACGAAAGTCTTCTGGACACCGCGAACCGTGCTCGCCGCAGCACCGCTTCAGTTGCAGTTGCCGCGGCGTCGCCCTCCCCTCGGTCTACAACAACGACGGCTCCAGCGCAGGGGAAGAAGGGTTGCAAAGCGTTGGGTGATGGTTCTAGCGGTGGGACCAGCAGCGGCACCAGCACTGGTAGTGTCAGCCGTAGCAGCAGCGGCGAGAGCAGCAGCAGCGACGGCGGCGGCAGCAGCAGCAGCGGCGGCAGCAGCAGCAGCGGCGGCAGCAGCAGCGGCTCCAGCAGCACGACGGGACGTCGCCTTGTGTGCTTCAACTGCGGTGGTGACCATCGCTATCCCGACTGCACTCGCCTGACAAGACGCCCACTGGATTGGGCCAAGGTCACCCGTGGGCTGCAGCAGGAGCACGAGGCGCGCATGCGCCAGACATCCGGTGCGACCGCCCGCTCGGCCGCCACCACCGTAGCCGTCCCAGAGGATTCCGCCGCCACAACAGCCTCCTCCACTGATCCTCGCGACCAGGCGCTCGCCGAGCGCGACAGGACGATCGCCGAGCTTCACCAACTTCTCGCCCTGCGCTCATCTCAGGGAGGTGCGAGTGATTCGACTGAGTCGAGGGGTCCTACTGCCTGTGGATTGTCTGTGTCATTACGTGATAATGTCTGTGGTGGTCCCCATGCCCAGCCGTATGCGCATGATGGACCCGATGACACGTCTTGGTTGCATGCGTCTCATGTCCGCTCCGTTGCTCGTCTTGCCGCTTCGCCTGCCGAGCGACCTGCTGCCGCGCCTTGTTCCGTCGCCGAGTGCCACGTTGCCCCTTGTACACGGGTCACAGATGCCACATGGGACGTGGACTCTGGTGCCACCCATCACATGACATATCGTCGTGACGCCTTTGTCGTCTTGCATCCCGTTGGCGCTGTTCACTCTATTCGCACTACAGCTGGCCATGAGGTCCCTGTCCAGGGTGTTGGGGTTGTGCAGTTCACCGGGCCAGCTGGTCTCGTACACATCTCCGACGTCCTTTTTTTCCCTGATCTGGAACTCAGCCTACTGTCTCTCCGTGCTTGCACCAAGATGGGCCTCGGTGTCATGCACACGGCTACCGATGCTTGCATCTTTGTGCGCGCCACCGAGGAGACCGTCCTCAGTGGGACGGTCGTTGATGATCTGTATCACATTGCTGGGAGCTCTGCAAGTACACCCCCTTTACCTCCCTCTTCCGCTGCCCGTGTTTTCATCGCTGGTGCGTTGTCCCCCGAACACCACCGCCTCCTGCATCGACGTCTTTGTCATGTGCACCTGGGGGCTGTCGATAGACTGGTCCGCACCCAGCCTGCTCTTGGTCTTGATGCAGCATTCTTTGAGGCGCCGCCCACGACTGACTGTCTGGCTTGTGCTAAAGGAAAAATGCACCGGTCTACTTATCCTACGTCTATCTCCAGGGCTCGTCGGCCCCTGGAGCTTGTCCACTCCGACCTCATGGGTCCGCTCCCTGTCGAGTTTCAGGAAGACCGCGGTCGCTACGTCCTGACGTTGACTGATGACTTCACGCGCATGCGCTGGATCTACAGCCTGTGTCAGAAGAGCGATGCAGCCATTACGGTCCGCATCTGGCTAGTCATGGCCAAACGCAAGTCTCCCCACC
>SZWC01009852.1:72341-95926 GCA_023375785.1 Penium margaritaceum
AACGCGAAGGTGGCGCCCTCAAACAAAGTGACGGCCAGTGCCCATGCCGCGCAAGGGTTAGCTCCTGAGCCGGTCAGCGAATCGCCAAGGAACCGACTGAAGTCCTTGGTGAAGTCCGGGGCGGCCTTCATCAGGCCGGAAGCTGCGCGGACTGCCATGTGTGTCTGAGCAGGGTCAGACGCCTGATATGGGGTGAGGTAGTAGGGGAGGACTCCCTCGCTCATGGCCCACATGCGAAAGTGTGGCTCCCACGACTTGAAGTCGTTCCCAGTCCGGAAGACGGGCGGGTCTGACTCAAACCACTTGGGTGGCTTGACCGTCGGTAGGGCAATGGCCGAAGCCACTACGGGGCCAGGCATCGAGGAGGCAATTCCCTTACCCAGGCGGGCCTGCAGAGCCAGCTCCTCAAAGCTTTGTGGGCGGCGAGATGAGCTCGGGTCAGCGTTGGAGCTGGAGTTGGTGCCCTGGAGGGCTGTATTGGCCTCACACGCTCTGCGACGCGCCTCCAGGTGGATGAGGCAAGCTCGGAGCACCTCTTCCTCGCCCTCCTTGCCGGAGTCGGAGAGGTTCTCCGCGACTTCATCACCATTACCGCCGTGGGCAAGGTGGTCCTTGCTCGGGTCAATCGATGGACGCTGCTGTTGTTGCTGGGGCAGCAAGCCCTTGATCATATCTTGTAGTTCGGCCACTTGCCTCGTCAGAGTATCGCGGCTCTCCACCTCTAGGTCCGCCAGTGCGCGCACTTGGCGCGCCAATGTATTCGGGCTCGGCGGCCGCTGCTGTTGTAGCGGTGGCTGCTGGTGTTGTGGCGGCGGCTGCTACTGTCGCTGCTGCTGCTGTTGCAGTGGCTACTGTTGTTGTAGTGGCGACTGCTGCTGCTGCTGCTGCTGCTGCTGCTGCGACTGCTGCTGCCGCTGTGGTGATGATGGCGGTGGTCGACGTTGACCGCTGACGGCACTGCCCTCGGCAGCTGCGTTGGCAGCCATACTGGAGGAGGTTTGCTTCGGCATGACAACAGGTTTCCTCCCCTGTTTTGCCCTCCGCGGAAGTCCTCCGCGGAGCGTCTCCACGGAACCGTCCCTCCGCGGTGCTTCCTCTCCGCAGAACTCCTCTGCGGAGTGTCTCCGCGGATACCTTTCGCGGTGAACTTCACTGCGGAAGCTCACCGCGGATCACAGCGGATTATCGCGGATTACCGCGGATTACCGCGGATTATCGCGGAGTACCGCGGTTTTACCGCGATTTTGTCGCCGACGACCACGGTCAGGCCAAGCACTACGGGAGTTCCGCAGGCGGGCGCGGAGTGCCGGTCGTGCCGTTTGTAGAACGCGGCGAGATGCCGGGAGTTGCTGAGGTTCCGCGGTCAGCACGTTCCGCACCCGCTGCGCAGCGCTTGCGTTCTGCAAGTGGAGGGTGTGCCGCGGACTTGCGACCGCGGAGCTGCGGCGAGTGGCGCCGGTGTGTTCCGAAACTGCCGCGGAGGTGCCGTGGTGGAGATGCGCAGATCCGCGGAACACCGCGGATCTGCAGTGAGGACTTCACCGCGAGGTGACAAACTCGTAACACCGAGTGCCTCCGCGGCATTGGACACGTGTTCCGACGCGGTCGCGCGGCTGCTGCGGCTGCCGCGGAGGCCTTGTCACCGCGGAACGACCGCATTTATTAAAAAATGGTCGAAGTGGTGGTGGGCCCTCCCAGGACCTCTCGCCGAGGCCGTGGGCACTGCTGCTGCTGCTACTCAAGGCAACGGCTGCGGTTGCTCACGACTTCTACGGCTGCTGCGTCTCTGCTGCACAGCTATGCGAGCACTGGCTCGCCGCTCTGATACCATAAAAGACAGCTCCTAGCACTGTTGTCGCTAGCGTGGCAACACAAGCCAGCTAGCTAACTCACTAGCACGCACAGGTGAAAGTGAGAACAGCAAGGGGTTGTCTAGGGACACAAACACAAGTGTCAGAAGCTGCAAATGTTTGAAATGTGCAGAGAGAAATGACAACTGAGGTCTGGCCAACCTAAACAGTGCCACGGACCTAGTGGATGCACACACACACGCGGTGCACAACGGCGTTGTTTTTCTAGCAGGACAAAGCAGTGGCAAAAGCACATTTTTGGTCACAATTCCTTGCAGACACGTCAGAACGACGAGCCGTTTAAACCAGAACGGCCTCGTCGACGAGATCTTCGTCCTGATGGGCTGCACGCCTACGTGCTCTGACACAGCACGAGTCTACAAAACACGAAAGTCTTCTGGGCGCCCGTCGCCACCGACTGCCAGCCTGCTGCCGCCGTCGCCAGTCTCAGGGATCTGCATGTGAATGGACATGAGCCGAGGGGTCACCGTAAGCTGTGTACGACACACACAACAACATGGTCAATGTGGCAATGCCACGCAACACGAGATATAGCGAGGGAGGTGGTGTTTGCGCGGGCTCCGCTTGCGCAAACATAGAAAACCCTCAATCCACGAATGGGGGTTTGCGAGTAGAAAAAAAAAGAAGAAAAGGCAAATCGATCGATCGCGATTCTTGCAAGGCGGGGGGGGGGGGGGGGGGGGGNGGGGAAGCGACGGGGGTGACACACCACCCCCCTCACTTCGCTCGATTGGCGACTTCAGTCGCCGATTGGGCATGGCCATAAGGTGGATATGGAAGCTTTTTTTACTTAATGGATATGGCTTGATTTATATTTAAGTTATGGATATCTCAGGCTTTTGTTCACGCTTGCGCGGATACATCAGCCATTTCGCCGTGAAGATTAACATTGAGTTGTTTTCACGGTGTTTAACTTTTGGGTATGTTAATGTTCACACTTCCTCGGTTATGTTAGCTATTACTCCGAGGAGAAGAAGTCTTGCTACTTTCGCAGACTTATCGTTGAGGTCGACGAAACTCCGAGGGTCGGCGAAGTAACGTTCATCGTGACGGTTTGACCATGGCGTCATAGCCCTGCCTCTCCAACGCATGGAAGCTGGACTACAGGAAGTCGTCATGTGTCTGCTCCTGAAATAGCGTGAGTTCGTTAACGAAATGGCAGACTTGCATTATGCCGGAGGAAAATGCGCTAGTATCGCCCGAACACAGGTGAACCCTGGAAGAATATCTAAGAAGTATCATGAAATACAAAAAATACAGATTCAAGCGTGCAAACCATTTTGTTGCATTGACAAAGGACTCGTCGTTTGCAAGACTTGACTCGACGAGTGAGGTCATCACGTGACTCCGTTCGGCGCATGCTCCACTGGCGGGTGAGGATGAGAGCGTTGGTAGAAACCTCTGGCGCAAATGATGCTGCAAGCTCAACGCCAGTTGGCCCGAGATGCCGCATCTTGAAATCGCAGCAGAAACCTCGACATTTATTCATGCTCAAGTCTCTGGCACCAGAAAAATCTATCCGGTTGTTCCTACTCATCAACGCCGATTCATTCCCTGCAAACCTCTGCATATTTAGAAAAATGAAGTAATCTTTGGAAACATATTGGATATGCAGGCCACAATCCGAAGCTGCTCGGAATGATACATTGAGGGAGGTTGACGACCGTCTATCCTCATCGGCCAGGGATGACGTGGCAGTGACGCTACGACCGGCAGCCTCTCTTTCCTGTCTTCATACCCTGATTCCCATTCGCCTCCCCTGCTTGGTTCGCTTCCCGAACATCAATCGGGAAAGCGAATCTGCCCCAGTGGCTAAGGTTCGCGCCTCAAAAGCTCCGTGCTCATTTGTGAAAACGATTGTTCCCCGTCTCGAGGTGGATCGAGCCGTGCCCAAGGTCAACCCTGCTGCCGAGCCCCATCACAGCGATGGGGCGTGCGTGGGTTTCACGGGAGGGACGGATGGTGAACGTGAACGGATGGAGGTTCGCAGCAACACAACGGAAAGGGCTCGGCCCACCTCCGTCTCCTTCACAATGGTTCAGGATAATGTCCGCAACTTCTCTAAAAGCCGGGACAAATGGATGGCGGCACAGGACATCCTCTGCGTGACTGCGTCGACGTCAACGTCGCTCAGGATCCTGACGAGGTGCCGACTGGATCCAGCATTGCCCCAGGCTGGAGACTGGCACGCGGATCCTCCATGCTATGCCGAGAGTGAAGCTAAAAAGAATATTCTGATAAAGTCCTCTCCTTCCGAGCCGATGGTGCGCTGCACGCGCCATGGGGGCCAGGTCCAAGCACAAGCCCCATCTTGTGACCATGGCGATCCCGCCGACTGGGCCGGAGGCGCGTCCACATCCGCTGCGCCGTCCATGTGCGCCCCCTCGGTGACCATGTCTACGTCGCGCAACCGTACACGTTTAAAGAGCCTCTCCTGGTCTTTTCACATTCACAATGGCAACGTCCTCCATGGATCTCCTCCTCTAGTGACGGACCATCTGCAAAACATTCTAAGTTTCACTCGGCTCTCTACGCGCACACAGTCAGCCTTCACGACGGCCTTCAGTCGGAGATCCCAAGCGCTAGCGGCTTGCGTCACCGAGTCCATCGAATCTCGCGGAACTACCATCTCCTTGGTAGCAGTTGATCACATCAGACATGGCGGTATCCAGCCTGACCGCGACCGTGGCGAACTTCGAGATCGAGGTCGACGAGGCCATGCTTATGGCCGCATACCTCTCGCGCCATGGCGGAATCTGGCCCGTGGACAGACTGGCTCGCGCGGCCTCGCTTGACCCTTGCGCAACTACCTCTTCCTCCGTCAACGAAGACATCTCTCAACCCTCGGGGAACAGCTCAGTGAAGAACAAGAACAAGATCCTGAAGACAGTATCTCTGCCAGTCGGCGTGCCGTCCTGCGCCGCCGCCACGTCATCGGAAGCGCGCCGAGAGCGAAGGCTGGGGGAAGAGGCGAGCAATGCTGCCGCTCCTCGGGAGACCTACTCAAACGGCCTCGCCGAGGCGATCCTCGGCGGCAACGTGGGGGGAATTAGCGGCAGGATCATTCCCAGCCCTCGTGACGCAGGAGGGAATTGCGGCAGGAACAGGAGCAACAGCAGGAGCAGCAACTTGCAAAGGGTTGGAGGAGCGGTGATGACCTCTCGGCCGGTCATGGTGTCCGGCTCACCGGCCGTCCGCGTCACCAGCTTCCAGGTGAGGCAAACGGCGGACGGCCATGCCCAGCGAGCCCGTGAGGACGCGCAAGACACGTCTTCTCCCCTTTCCTTCCCTCCTCCCGCCTGCGACGGCCCCCTGTCCACCATCCGTGAAGGAATTCCCTCCCTCCCTCAGCAACTGCGTCAACAACTCTGCTCATCTCCCATCCCTACACACTCTGCCTCGACTTCCGAGCAAGCGCAAGGCTGTGCAGGTCAGCAGCAGCACCGACCGCAGCAGCAGCAGCGTCGGTCTGCTCTGTCAATGCTGCTAGAGGCCGCATAACTCGCCACCTGGCCGGTTCAGAGTCGGGAATGGGGGCCTTGTTTGTCCGGTTACAACGGCGGGCGCAAGCGCCCTGCGCTCGCGCACAAAAGCAGGGAATCTGGAGCCGTCGGATGTATCCCGGGGGTTGGAGATCCGTCTGTTTGGCTCCTTCAGTGTCGGGAACAGGCCAATGGGATTGTACCATGATGCGGAGCGGAGCCCGATGGCCGATGGCCCCGCTCACCTTTTTGACTGCCTTTCGTTGGCATTGCCTCAAGGCAAAAGTCTTTTGCGCCAATTTTCTGTTGAGTGATAGGACGGCTGAGACAAGGCAGCTGTGTACCATAGCCCTGTAGGGTTGGGTACCGTTTCATTTTGGGATGTCTTTCTTCAAAGAAATTCACTTTTCCTCACACTTCCGATGCCCTGAAAAAACTATGATGCAATGACGACCCATGCTGATACAACTTCAATCATAGTGCTGCTACCTTTTTCTGGACAGGTGAACAAAACATCCCCCCTTCTCCTTTCGGCCTGTAGGCCCTTACCAAAAGGGAAAGGCGAATGTACTTGATAGCTGGGAACAGAATGTGCATCCACCCTTGATCAATGATGTTTCAGCGAGGGTAAACCATCAAACAGTGAGAATCTAGTGTACTTGATCACGGGCCCCCGCCCCCAGGACAAGCGAAGGACACTAAATATGTGTAGTGAGTGGCCCACCCCCACTGATGGTGGGAGGTAGGGAAAGTACCTTTCTGATGACCATGGCCTGGAATGTTTGCCCCGGCTGCATCCCTCAAGGAGGGTGAATCCTAACACACTAGAAACCCATTATCATGACAAGCTACATCAACCCCACGCTAGGGCAAAGCCAAACTTGAAGAACATTAACCTGACTCCCAACCCTAGTGATCAGTGTGCGACAACCTGGGTGTGCAGAATGCAACATAACATGGCAACACAATGCACAATTAGTAAGAAACTTGGGCAGCTTGCCTTAGTATTGCCTCGGTATATTTCTCGTCGCAATGCACTTGGAGGAGATCTGTTTGATGATGCCTAGCATTGTTGCCTCCTGTAGCATCTTTGCGTGCCCATTCCTTACATCACCATGTGCCACGACAACCAAAGCATGATGTCATGCATCACATACGCATAAAGAATATGTTTGTGAGGCATCATGTTGCGCATAAACATGCTGATATAGACAATGTCCACATCGTCTCTGTGGACACCCAATAGCAAAGAGCTCAACGACAATGTCTCCAAGGTTGTTGTTAACGACGTTGACATATAGTCTACTCGTCCCGCTAAGAAAATACTCGGAAGCTTTCTAACCTTGGTGTTGCTGACATGGCAATGCTGTCTAGTTAGTTGACACGCTAGCAAGCAAGAAAATGCTAGAAACAACAAGGATTAGGCTAGGGAGACACGCTAAGGTTCAAAAGTTTCAATAGCTCAGTGAAAGAGAAAGAAACGACGGCTAACAAGCACACATCATCTATACCTACTGCGACGCAAGGCGGGTGACGTACACATCAGTATTGGTTTGTCCTAAAACCGGCCCAAAACCATTGTCTTGGCTCTATTTGTGCGCACAGGCGTGCGCACAGGCATCCAAACGATATTATCTGAACCTAGAAACAAAGAATCCCGAGCTAGACAGTACAACTGGTCACACCCACAAGTCCGGCATTGATTGGTGGACACAAAATGCACAACATACAAATTGGCTCAAAGGAAAGTACACCAAAAACGCCTGTATTGACTGTAGAAAACTGGTAAACAATCCAAGAAGCACCTAAGACTATGTGGTAGCTGTCTATGAGCTTCTGGTGTGTGGAGCCACCACCCGCCGCTGCTGTAGTCGTACCGTAGTGTCTTTAACGTTCGACTATAATAGTGAACTTCCTTCATCCATTCAAGCACCTATATAATTATGTTGTCTTGGACGCATCACACTCAAAACTACGAAAAAACTATTTCTCTACACAACGTTTCACGTTCCGCACAGAGTCTCTTAGGGACTGCAAGTAGGACGTGAAATTTCCACGTTCCACTCGCAATCCCTCGTGGACTCTACGTGCACGTGCAATCCACGGGAGATTGCTTGGGGGATCTACTTGCGAGGCGAGCCGTGACGCAAGACTTCGCCCCAGTAATTCGAAAGTTGAAGATTCAACAAGCGAAGTCGCACGGACAGACCAAGGACATGAACGATAAGTTTGACCAAAATAAGACACTAAAAGAACACCAGGGACCTTTGGACAAACAGGTCCAAAATTCCAGGGCTAAAGATTATAGTCGAATTTATCAGTCACTTAATTCAGTTATAAAGAAGGGTGAAATAGCTCAGATACCCATAAAACGTAAGTGTGACTCTCATCTGCTCGTCGTTCGAAAGAAAAGTAATGATCCACCCGTGGTTCAGAAGAAAAGCATCCATCCGCCCACCATGCGTTACAAAAGCAACCATCCGCGCAGCCTCCGCAACAAAATCAACCAACCGCCCGTCCCTTTCTTCAACTGGATCACAGCATGTGTTTTGGACCTGACATGAAAAAAAGTGCAACGGTGCATCCGTCTGAGACATGGTGAATGACAAAAGCAATGTCATCCACGAATGCTACATGGTATGTGGCGGAAACATGACTTTTTTTTAGCGATTATGGGTTCCTAAGGTGTTTTCTGTGTAACGTCGGCATATGCGTTACTTTATGTACGACATTGTCATATGCGTTTCTTTTTGACATTGGCACATACGCTTTTTTTTGTACGGCATTGTCATATGCGTTATATTGTGTGCGACATTGGCATGTCAGCTATATAGTTTCAAAAACTGGGTGTATCGTGACTGAACCCTGTAAAAAATAGGCGAATATAAAAGACATTACAGAAGTTGGGTCTGGATCAGGGATCTGCATGAGCATGGACACGGCCTAGTGGTCAAAGTTGTACAAGCAAATGGTGACGGCTCACATCACAACACTCCCCCATGACCCGATGGTACGCATGTCCATACACGTGCATAACTAACACGTGCACAACGAAATGCTAGACAGTTAATACACACACATTCCACTCTCAGCCACTCATGCAAACAAGGAAGCCCTAAAAAACGGATGGCCACCATGATCTTTTTGTACGCTAATGTCTTGGTCAATAAGTCAGGTCGCTGCATGTGCGTGCCAACCCAAATGATGGAAATCAGCTGCTGCTCCACAAGATCCCACACAAAGTGATGCTCAATAGCAGTTTACTTCGTGCGTGCATGAAACACACTCAATTTCTTTGCAATGGCAATAGCACTCTGGTTTTCACACCATAGAACAATGTAAGGCACAAACTCAAGCAAATTATGAAACAGACAGTGCATCCACATTGCCTCAACAACCCTAGCCCCCAACGCAACATATTTAGCCTCTAATTAGCTACGTGTGATGCACCTCTACTTGTTGCCACTCCATGACATTATTGTGCCACCCACTAGGAACATGTAGCCAGTTCAATTGCGCCCATGAGGGCTCTAGGCCTAATCAATGTCTGTGTACCCATCGACTACTTTCCAACCCTGTTGAAAGCAAAGTCCAATGTACGATGTGGGAACCACGTACCACACCACTTGCACAACTGCGTGAAGGGCTCTCACCCAAGCACACTGAAGGAGCTGTTCGAGGAGGTTGACGGCAAAGGCGATATTGCGTCGTGTGGTCATGGCCAAGTACATCAGAGAGCCAATGAGGTGCAAGTACAGGGTCATGCCTGTTGCCGCCCATAGCCATGTTGGATAATCAAACTTTAAGGCGTCATTTCTGTCAGGTGTGATGGGGGTGGAGGTTGTAGGAACTTCTCCAAGAAGGTCAGCAAATTGCTCCTCCACAATGTGGGCGCAACAAGCCTGATGCAGCAAGAGTGTTCATCGCTGACGATTGCCCACGATCTCCATCTTTAAGAAAATTGCTACAAGATCACGGTCTTCCATCCTGCAGGCAACCTAAAGGACTACCTTTCCCTCTTTCACGGTCTCCATCAATGGATACGCCATCTAAAGGTTATAAAGGTAGACCATGATGCTTGTAAAGCTCTTAGCTGTCCGTTTGAGAAAGAGAGATTGGTACGTGTTACTCTGCACATAATCAACACGTGTCAGTGTGGCGATGATCTCTTGGTTCCAGCATCGGGCTGATTACTTCAGGTTGTACAAGGCCCTGCACAAGCGCTAGACCTTCTAACCGACCTTGAAGCCAAGTGGTTGGAGAATGTAGATCTCCACCTCTACGGTTCCATGGAGGAATGTGTTGTTCACATCCATCCAGTGTAGCTCTTATCCATGGTGAGCAACAAACCTGAACAAAACGAGAGCAGTGGCCATACAACCAACGGGTGCGGATGTGTCATTGAATTTTACGTCCTCAACCCACAAAAACCTCTTGGCCGCAGTGCACAGCGGGTAATGCATGCCGTAGCATAATGATTTCATAAAAACCAGCCAAATATCACTGTTATGGCCGTGACTATATGTAGATGTATCCAAACACAACAGCGCCTAGACCTAGAGATGCAAAATCTTTTGTTAGACACTATGACTCGACATGTGCATAACTTAGGCATTAATCAGTGAACGCACGCTGCAAACCATGCAAATTGACTCAAGATATAGTCCATTAATCTTCCACGGGACTCTGTGGAAGCTGCCAAGCAGCTATTGGTGTCTCGAGCCACCACCGGCCTACCACAGTGAACTTTGATTCAGACTATTGATTTGTCCCATAATAAATTCAACGAAAATCATGGCACTTTGTCATTCTTTTTATGGTCCCTTTGAAATAGAAGAAAAAGAGGGGATCGACTGTTGAATTCGACGACCGGGGCTGTTTATTTCATTTCGTCCAGGATGCTGGCTCCATGTTTTATTTGTTGCTTGTCAGCTTTGAGAGTGATGACCATTTGACCGTTCGATGTTTCGATCGTTTGAATGCTCGTTGCTCTCATGTTTGACGTTCGAAAAACGTCAGACACGAGGTACCAGGAGCGCTTGGTGGTCTCGAGAGCCACCGAAAGGCACGTCGAAGTGCCTGAACATTCGCCAAGCCCAGATTGTTTTTCAACCGTAGCACCGGATGTCAAAACAAATAAAACAAAGAACCCAGTTTATGTTTCGACAAAATAGTACGGGTGGACCATTAAAATCATGGAATGAACTTTTGAATCATCTGGTGGTACTTTTGAATTCGACCAAAACCCATTTTTCACAAATCTCAAGGACCTAGGAAATAGTTAATATCATAGTTAAGGTTCAATGGGGTATGCTCCAACACTTGTTGAGTCACATCGAACATATGCACGAGCGTGGACACGGCCAAGCGGTCACACTAAGTTATAGAAGCAAACAAGTATGGCTCACATGACAACATGGCTACCTATGAATGCGTATAGCTTTGTAGTACCTTGTGATGCTCGTTTGGTGGTTGCGAGTCATTGTGCTCTTGTGTATACATGCCCAATGGTATTGAATTAAGACAATGTATTTGTTGTATGCTCCTTTAGTGCGCTTACGTTAAGCAA
The DNA here is from genome assembly GCA_023375785.1 of Penium margaritaceum. Lineage (NCBI taxonomy): Eukaryota > Viridiplantae > Streptophyta > Zygnematophyceae > Desmidiales > Peniaceae > Penium > Penium margaritaceum. The sequence goes on from SZWC01009852.1 coordinate 83,264, forward strand.
GCACACTGAAGTTTGAATTGTACCAATATAGTGTTTGCACGTAGTTTATGTATGTCCACCCCTCCTCCATGTAAACATTTACATGGAGGAGGGGTGGACATTGCCCTTACACACTAGCCCCACATAGTGTACCCCTCCTTATGAGTGTAGCTTTAGGATTTCACATAACACTAAATCACACACTGATTGCATGATCCATGTACTATTATATGGAAAACGAGTACACTGTCGTCATGTACTAGACCAGGCATTCGACCTCCCACATAGGAGTTGGGCTCAAAGTACCCATACAAGACAGAATTATGCACTGAGCATGTGATCAGTGTATTTTTGTGTGGAGAATGAGTGCACTGTCCTCATACACTACTCACACACACTGCATCCCTTGTGCCAGTTGGGATCGAATCTTCCCAATGAGATAAATCCATGCACTATGTGTGTTTTCATGTGGAGAATGAGGATGGCTCCCTCGTTCAGTACTCCAACGCACTCGATTTCCCCATAGGGGTGGGGATCCAAATTTCCATAAAAGACAAAATCACACATTGATTGCATGGCTAATGTATTTCTACATGAAAAACAAGCGCACTCCCATCATGCACTAGCCCCATGCACCAGACCCTCCCATATGGGTGGGGGTCAAAGGTTTGATATAAGAAAAAGTCACGTACTGGATGGGTGATCAGTGTATTTTTGCATGGAAAACGAGTGCGTTGTCCATATACTCTAGCCCACACACTGACGTTTGATGTTACGTATGAGAAAAATCACCCCTTGTGGATCATCAGTGTAATCTCTTATGGAAATCAAACACAATCCCCTGATACACAACCCCCCTTCCATTGGACTTCCTCCCCATAGAAGTGGGGGTCTAAGGTTGCACACAAGAAAACATTATTCATTGAGTACACAGTCAGTGTATTTTTGTATGGGAAACGAGTCCACTATTCTAATACACTAGCCAAGCATAGTGGAACCCCCAATAGGATTGAGGGTCCAACTCTCTATATGAGATAGAATTACAAACTGAGTACCAAATCGATGTTTTTCTAAATGAAGAATGGCCGCATTGCCCTTGTACACTACCCCAATGCAATGGACCCCCCCATAGGGGTGGGGATCCAGCATTCCATATGAAATGAAATCATGCATCGAGTACGTGATTGATGCATGTTTATGTGGGAAATGAACGTCCAGCCCTCATGCACTAGCCCTACGCATAGGACCACTCCATGGGAGTGGGAGTAAAAGGTCCCATATCAGACAATTAACGTACTAAGTGTGTGATCAATATGTACTGATTGAAAACAAGTGCACTGCACTCATTCACAAGCCCAATGCACTAGATCCCCTTCTAGGAGTGGGGTTCCAATATTCCACATGTGACAATATCACACACCTGGTGTGAGATCAACGTGTTTTCATGTAGGAAACGAGCGCACTACCCTCATACACTACCCCCACACACTGGATCCCCCATAGGAGTGGGGTCCAAGGTTCCACATACGACAAGTTTACACACTGAGTGTGTGGTCAATGTATTCTTACATGGGGAATGAACACAATTTCCTCATACACTATCCTCACGTACTGGACCCCCCATAGGAGTGGGCGTCAATGATCATAAGAGACAAGTTCATGCACAAGGTGTGTGATATGTGTATTTCCGTAAGGAGAATAAGGGCGTCATTTATGACCAATCACCTCCATGAGATAAGCAATTGAAATGGCGTACAACACCATAGGAATTTTGTACAAAACCTTTGAGAAATGTACTGGAGGGTTTAGTACAAAACACTCCAACATGGTATCACAAATTCATACATATTTACACTGTGAAAGATTCATGAAACATTCTTGTACCACGGTTTATAATCATACACTTTATAAAGAATGAAATGCATTTGAAGAGAAGAATATTAATCCATAGGAGACAGTGTACTGTATTGTTTTTTTACGATTTGAATGACTGAGTTTTAGTTTTATGTGCATCAAACGAGTGAAGTACATGAAGATGCTAAGAAGCATAAAGACGTGTGGTATGTTTTCCTTACACCATCTCAATATGAATGTGAAAACAATTACAAATTCTTTACAGTCAAGGAATTCTGTGATTGATTCAATCCACAAGGGATTTTGGAAGACAATGTTCCCAACAATGTGGTGGAATACTGACCGAACAGCTCATGTCATGTATTAAAAGTAGAAAATATAATGTCCACTATGTTTCACTCTTTCACATTCAGGTTTAGTCAAATTGTTTAGGGACTTGCTTACGCCAATGATGTCATCAACATTCTCCTCGAAGATGCAAAATCTTGAAAGATGTGCTTGCGTTGGATACGTTTTGTTAGAAGATTGCTCACCTTCCACGTGAAGTTCTCTGTTAAAAGAAAAAGAATTCACCGATCAATGATTGATTTGAGTGAATTGTAAATCACATTGATTGATGTATGAAGAAAAACACACCTTACCTAAAGATGATAGACGAATAGAAAAAAGCCACTTTTGTGTACGTGTGGGTAAGATATTCTTTCAATCGTAAACGTTTTGTCGTTCTCTAACTCATACATATCTCCACTACATTTGTTGTTTTTGGGATGAATGCATTGGACATTGGTTCTGATAAGAAAACACATTTTTATGGTGGATACATTTGTTGTTGTAAGGGCACTTCCATCGGAAGTGCAAAGAAAAACGAGGAGAGAAAAATGTGGAAAAAAAATGACCTTTGAATACAAACTCGTGTCTATTTTCAGACTTGACTACACACAGCATGAGTACAATACCCATGTACTATCTAGGATGGTAGAGGGTGGATTTCTCACTTGCATAGCAATGTTACAATGCGTTCGTAAAACGGGTGCCATTTGTTAGTAGAACAGTTTATCGTATCAAACATCATGTCTGAGTTTGAAACAAGTTTTGCATAAAACTTGGACGGGTTTCGACCATCCATGTGGTTGCATCAATGGATGAAGAAACCTCGCAGATCCATATCACATTGTTCACCAAAGTACAACTTTCCTCCTTTTGTCATACTTATCGATGTTCACTGTCCCATACACTCGTCCAATGCACTTTCCATTTTTCGAGGGGGGTCAGGTAAGTGGACCATCCGACAACGATTACCCCTCCTCCCGTTCCGGAAATCATCTGATGTGATTGAATTGGGAAGTGTATGGAGGGATAGTCACTAGCAATACATGTTTGTATTTGAGCAAGAAAAATGTGGAAGAAGCATGGTTTTGAATGTACAATTGTGTGTGTAATCACATGTACACATGATACATATTGTAATGCATGCCCCATGTACAAGCAGGGAGGTGAGAGGGGGGGTTGACTGTCGCTTGCGTGGAGAAACTGCCATGAGGGTTTTGGAACGGGTGCTGTTTGCCCGTCGCGTATGTCTCAATCACTAACAACATGTCTACTTATTGAGTTTGTCAATGTAATCATGATGGGGTTTGACCATGACTATAGTAGTATCAATGAACAAAGGATCCTCGCAGATGTATTCCATGTTGTTCACTAGTGTAAAGATTTCTTGAATCTCTTATACTTTGTGATGTTCACTGTCCCATGCACTCGCCCAAAACAATTTCATATCTTTATTGGGGCGGGGGCGGAAACGGAAGTCCCCACCCCCCCTCCAAAACATAGTAGTGTATGTAGTGTGTGAGTTGGAAAGTTAATGGTGGTTTTGTCGTCAACAATACACGAATGCATTCTAGCAAGAGAAATGTCGAGGAAGCATACAAAACTTATAACATACACTTGTGTACATGTTCCAGTTTGCAATAGATACACTCCCAACTTAAATTCGCAGGAGGGATTGCATGATGGTCCCCACGTGCTCGCAGTCTCCCCCCTATACGCATCAATGTCATACGTTCTTTTTGTCTTTAAAGTTTTCATTGAAAAAAACTCTGCCAGTATTACTCATGTTTAAGCAACATAGAGAATTCTTTCAGTTTTGTAAAGTCTACTATAAATTGTTATGAAGTATTTACTACTATTACTCCATTCTGAAATCTTTTACGCTTAAGTTTTTCAAGCTATGAGCATAGTAATCTATTCTTTGGTACACCACAATTCTCCATAAGCGTCCTATCCATGCATGAAATCATACACACAACAATGGGTGCATAAAGAGGACATGATTTACCATATCCTAAGGGTGTTGTCCTCATACACAGTAGCCATGCACTAGACCCCCCTGTAGGGATGGAGATCAAACATTCCCTACGAGAAAAAATCATACACTGAATGTATGATCAATACATTTTTATATGGGAACCAAGCGTACTGCCCTCATGCGCTAGCCCCACGCACCGGACCCTCCATAGGAGTCAGAGTCAAAAGTCCAATGTAAGACAATATCATGCACCGGGTGTGTAATTGGTGATTTTCTGTGTTGGGAACGAATGCACTACCCTCATGCACTACCCCCACATAGTACACTGCCAGTCATAGGAGTAGGAGTCCACGGTTCCACATGGGACATAATCAGGCAGTGAGAAAGGCCACATGCTTCATGTAGGAAAAAATCACATACCACGTTGACAAAGTGAAAAACTAGTATGTAAAGAGCCCTACATCAAGCACACCTCATGCTATGATGTGAGCCATCCCCGCTTGTTTACATCGCTTTTTATGTCTACTCTACCATGTCCATTCTCACGTAGATCCCTATTGCGTATGCAGCTGGCACCAGAGTACTGAGAGGCGGTGGCCCCACCCACGACCAGCTGCCAGAAAGTAGCCACAACGTCCCGGGTGCTTGCCTCGGCATTGTGCAGTTTTTCTAGAGTACTTAGAGTTTTCTTTGTGGACTGGCTTATGAGCCTGACTTTTATGTTTTGCATTGAGTGTCTACGGATTGACTGCGGACATATGCTTTTGGCCATTTGAAACATCCGGCTCAATATTTCACATGTCTAGGTTTAGACTGTGTTGTGTTTGGATGCCCGTGCACAGAGTTGTGTAGGTGAGAAAATCCGCATGGCTGTTGCTTATGATGATTTATGCTCGCCTAAAGACTCGTCCACATGCTGGCCTTGATTGCACGTTGTCTTGTTGATGAATAAATGGTTGTCATCAACATGTATCTTTGCCAATACCGTTGACATCCCCATCCATGATGATCAAATTCTTGTTGTTTTTTTTCATGTCTAAGTACATTTTACGATGAGGTGGAAGCCTTTAACATGCATGTTCTAGTTGGTACAATAGTTATGGGAAAGGTCTAGTTTTTGATTCTCACCTTGCTAGGGCCGTGTTGCTGGATTTTTCCAACAGAAACTGCTCTTTGTTTGAGCAGTGAGGTCTGGCTTGACCCCAAGGGTGATGGCGAGTTTCACCTCACTCTTGACACACATGTAAACATCACTTTCTTGGTACATGTGTTACCGCCTTCCTTGTGCATGTCACCTCTATTCTTCCTTTCAATGAGTGTGGAGCATCTATGACATGTACATCTATGACATCTCACTCACTCAAGCTCTCTCACGCTTTCTCTTAGGGTCTCCACTAATTTCTAGTAATAAATCAGTGAGGAGCGGAGCCATCCTTAGTAAAATTCCTCCTTGTATACAAGGTTTTGGACTCAAGGTCAAAGATCTGTTGATGTACGCTGCTCTCTTCATTCACTACCCATCACACTAGCTCCTGCCAAACTTGGCACTAACACCATTGCAGCACCAGTCTATTGCTAAGAGGAGTAGTCCCACATTCTCTTAGTTGTAATACCATTCGCTCCAAAATCAACACCTCTTGTCGATGATCGTGCACCACCTCTGTGTTTGAGGCTTTAGCTCTTAGCGTCCTCGCATGTAGTCATCGGCAATAACATGGGTAACAGTTGAAACCGTCCCCTTTTTATGCCCACTAATAGTGGGTTGGTGGCAATAACACAGATAGTAGGTACAAATTCTAACAAATTCAGGTGTAAACCCTTCTAATTTTTGTAACCAGTATCAATAGTGGAGACACCTTAGGATCTTGCAGTGGTAGTAGCTAGTAGCCACGGTTACATTCTATGCACTTTGACATAACATCATCCAAGTTGCAACTGACACAAGCTGTGAATGCTGAAGCATTCACAGCTTGTGGAAGCTATGGCTGATCAAGCAAGCTGGCAAGATCAACTGCTGCCTGAGCATAACAATTGGGATGCATCTTAGCCACCACGAACATCAACCACAACCATTGTGTCATAGCCAACGGTGGTTAACAATCACAATAGTCAAGGTTATCAATAGCCGTCAGTACGAGCTAGTACCAACAGTTGTTACAGGCAACATGAGGCCATAATTGGCATGTGTACGGTCAGAAAGAATAATTATAGTTACTGTTAAAGCCACATCCAATGTCCAGTTTTCAAACACAGCGTGAATAAAAGACACAGACGCGATCAACAACGTTTATGCAATAGCTAGCAAGCAAAAACCATAACATGAAGTGGTAACAACTAATAGCGATATTTAGTCGTAGTGATTGAAATAATTCATAAGTTGTGGCGGTCACATATCATTGAGGAATGTAACATGAGAAAGCATCTAATCTGATGTCAGGGCACAGTACGACAGCATCAGTTAGCATCGACAACAGTAGCCCATATCCCAATCATAACCACTTCAGCTTGAAATTCCAAGTACCGCCTCTCTTTAGCACGTGAGGGTACTTATTGATGTATTAGCAAAAGCTACAACTATTGCTCTTTGCCATGCTAGCATCATCACCGGAAGGCAAGCCTACCAAGGAGACCCTATCCAAGGTTATTGAAGAATCTTCTTTGTTCTCTCTTAGTTCTCCTCGCACTATGATCATGAGCATTGTGGTGTTGAGCGTTACAAGGGTGTAGCAGATAATGCCTAATTCATAACCTTTTACAAAGTACTTAGAGATAACTTTGGTGAGGAGTCCCACCTCTTGGAATTGAGGTGTCCCGTTGTCATTAAGACATGTAGAAGAATGAAAGTGTCCCGAGCCTACAGATACCAACCCACCCGACTCCGTTTCCCTCCAAGTACATTTTGTAGGGCAAATTATGTTAAGTGCTATGTATCACATGAAGTTTTGTAAACATGACTACATATATATAGGCTCTTCTAATTGTTTTGGTACAATCACATAGGATTTGGCTCATCTTGAAGTTGGATCTAGCTCATTACAAACCCAAATTCATGGATTATAGTGGGTTTAAATCAACTGACAGTGATGAACAAAATGATGACCCATGGAGTGGGTTCATCACTGACCCAGTCCATCTTTTCCCTTCAATTCCTGTCCATGTAGAAAATTCGATTTGGATATATGATGAGTGGGACCCAATGCAAAAAACCCTTGGGACCATGAAGATGGTCAGATTCTACTCACTAGTGTGGGATCTTTCCAAATCAATAGTACTGTTGGTTGTGTGCACCCCTCTCATGTATTACATGTCATGACATTCTAGCTAGACCTTTTTTCTTGCACAAAACGTTTTTTGACCAGTCTTGACTGTGCATTTCTCGAGCATGGCCAATGTCTTAGTGCATACTACCAAATCTCATGCTATTCATGCATTCCTTAAGGATACAAATTGAATCTTCATAATGGCCCTATGATGTATCACTCAAGAAGTTTTATTGTTTTTGCTACGCATCATGGCTAGCACAGTGAATCACAAGCATACATGAATCTTGCATTGTCACATGTGTGGTCTTACATGTATGCAACTTTCTTTTGGTCTCAATTTTTCCTAAATCAATTCACACAAAATCACTCCACTTGATGTCTTTGGCTAGGTGCACAATGGCACGCAGCCACCATAATGAGTTGGTCCCCATAATTTATCCAATTTCACCTTATGGATGTTTTCATACAATGTTTTGTACAAACCACATTTTGTGTACCTTTGCCATGCTATCTAAATCTTTGCTTGCGGCAAAAAATGACGTGTTGGTGCCACTTTTGTTTGCTATTGCAGGTTGAGTGTCAAAAGATTAATCACATTGAGAATGATCAGTCTATCACAATGGAGCATACAATATGCACTATACTCTTTGGCAAGTAGGAGGTCAAGCGCATCCTCACTTCTCTAACCGATCTTGTGTAGAATAGGTGTATGGGAGCATTTGATCTTGGTCATAAAAGATGGTGTAGGCAGAAAATCTATCAAACCTGGCCTTGTAGAATCTTTAAACTTTGCGGCCATACCATAGAAGGTGTGGGTATAGAACATCGCAAAGGAATTCATATCATTGTCGTGCTTAGAGGATGTAGACTTTCATCACAAAGAATCAGCCACTCAAGGGTTTCATATCCAATGTTAATCACCCTCTTGGTATTCACTGCCAATGCATTCAAACTCTTCAGCTAATGTAAGTATATGACCCAATTTCTTATAGTAATTCCCATCAAATCATGGAATTCTATAAGTCTCCCAATCATAACATCCTTGAAACGACAAACAGTTGTCTCCCTAGATGTATTTGGACTTGAAAGTTCAACTTCATCTTGAAGATGGTTTACTAAATCCAATCCAAAAAGATTCATGATAGATTGCCGTCACTTTGCCGCGTTTTCAAAAGATTAGAAATGAGGACCATGGCTCCACCATCGCGACTCTACAAACTTGTCTTTGGAAAATGCATTGATCAATATTCTACGTATGCTAAGGATAACTTGCCTTCGGATATTAATTTTAAAAACGTATAGCGATGAAAGTTTACAATGTGTAACAAGTGGACCAGAAGCTTGGCCCAATGGGCTAAAATCGCTGTACCTGCGGATCTCTGATCCTCAAATCATCCCATCCATTACCCCACATGATAGGTTCTCTTCAAGCTACGTGGCACACCGACGCTACGTTCATCCCACACAGAAATGGACGCGTCCTCGATGTCCACAATGGATGTCGAGCCCTGGAGCGCTGATGCCATGGTATCGTCGAACCGTGGTACTTGAGGATCTCAGACCCTCAAGTCATCCCATTTGTTGTCCTACATGCCAGGACCTACTCAAGCCACATGGGACATTGACGCTACAAAAGGGTATGTTGCAAATGAAATTATAATCAGTGGTGACATATGTTCATGAATGTTAACTAATGTTGTGGCGTTTGACGTTCCTTTACGAAACAAGGCAAGGGCATGTAGCATGAAATTCGCAGGGCATTTGAGGACATAATGTCAATTACAACTCAAAAAATTGGTGGAAATTCATACAAACATTTATGAGGTACCAGGGTTTACGTTAAATACATAATCACCCCTACTTATGCCATGAATGCATTAAGAAATTCTCAATTGAAAACATTCATAACACTCTTTTAAAAACACCTTTAACATGATCATAGTCACCAATGAGTAAAACTCTATCACAAAACAAGATTGATGTGGAACTTATTGAAACAAGTAAGAGTCAAACAAAAATGTCCAAGTTCCTCTTTGGTAGCAACCAACCAACGTGCAATGATTGGCTAGGGACATGGTTGCGTTAATATTCATGGTTGTGGAGTCCTGTTGTCAAAGTTTCATAATGGGAGTAAAGTTTCTTTGAAGTATAAAGTCCTTTCATTTATTCTCTATTTGACGTAAACTGGGGGCATTTAACAAGTCCGAGCATTTGCAAAACATTAAGTGGGAAAATTGCGGTTCAAAAATTGATTTGTTTGCAAAATGGGCTAAACACCCATTCTATCCATTCAACGGGGGTGTCATTGACGCCATACCGGGCGCTTGAGAATTGTTCATCCATCGCCTATCGGTTTAAGAGAGAAGAACACTCTATCCACTCGCTTCGCCATTCTCGATCAATGGCGCATGCCACTAATCTAACATAGCCAAAGATAGGACCTGACATCCGTTGATTACGAGCCTCCCGATCGAACGATGGCAAGGAGTGGGGAGTGGGTTTGGGAAGGAGGTGGGAAGTGAGATGTCAGCCGTTCAACATCTGTTGCCAATTCCAACGTGTCCCCTCCCCTCCCTCTCCCTCCCTTGAGTACTATCACAAACGAAAATTTGAGAGGTTTGTGATAGTTCTCCATGGGATTTGGTGGGGAGTGGGTTGGTTTGCGAGTTTTGAGGTAAAGGGGCACCTGCCGGGCCCCTGTGCCATGGGGCCTGGTACATGTAAAAACATGCTTGAACTTGAATGTGGGTCAGGGTGTTTGCGATCCGTTTAAGATGAATGTAGGCGATTGAGACGTTAATCACGGTAACATAAAAACTTGAGTGAAAATCGTAAGGAGGAGGGGGGGGTGTTCGAGCTCAAATTCCTCGCAAGGGGCTAGGAGGGGAAGGACACATCGGAACTTAAGGTCCACCTCTGTCAGTAGGAAGTTCCGACGTGTCCCCCCTCCTTGTACAAAAGCTCTAACAACCCCCTCTCCCGCAATTTCCACTTAAGTTCACTTTTTACCTGGTTTGACATCTCAACCGCATGTGTTCACCATAAACAGATCCCAAACACCCCGAACCCACACGTGTGTTCAAGCGCTTTTGTTTTGCGAGGGCAATTGCCAGACCCCGTGGCACAGGGGCACGTCACATGTCCTTTCAACTCAAGACTCGCAAGTCGACCCCCTTCCCACCAAACCCCGTTGAGGACTATCACAAACCCTTCAAAAGAGGGTTTTTTTTTCGTCCTCCAGAGCATCTGATGACATCATCCTTTCAACGGCGCATGGTATGTAATGTCTACATAACAATCTCTTTGTTGGCATGGGTTAAGTGTTCATCTTCTGTGGGCCGTGGACATGGGAGTGCTATTCTTGAAGTCGTGGGGGAAGTGTTACTTTTATAGTGCTCAATGGGTAGGGCATTGCCACATTCAAAACTTATAGGTAGTCCATAAAAGTATGATTAGATAACTCCATGAGGAACATTCCCAAATGGTTAATACAGGTGAAGTTTCACTCTTCAGGAAAACGTGGAGCTTTTATGTAGCACAAATACTGATAACGAGTGTACACTATGATTACACACGTGGTTGGTAGAGAAATTGGTGTTGTTCCTCTCAACGAGACCATTTGTGGAGAAAACCAGTTGCATACACTTCATTTTGTAAGATGCTTGTTTGACTTTTTTGGTGCTAGACTTTTCATTAAGAAGGGCCTTCATGTTTTGTAAACCCTTTGACTTTTTTATGGAGTTCGTGAAAGTGACCACTCATGACACCACATTGCACATGTCACACAAACCAAGAGCCTATGACTTAGAGTATTCTTCGTCCTTGCTTTTGCACTTACACACACGCGCACGATAGTTTCGACGCTTCTCCTAGAAAGCATTGTTTTTGCTCAGACCAAAGTCCCCATATGTCCAATTTTCACAGGTAATGTTGTGCTATGCAACATCTAACTGTCCATCGTCTACACCATGCTCGGCAGAACACATGCTTCCTCTGGACGTGGAGGGTGTCTTGATTTTTGACCAATAAATGATCTAGACTTCCAAATGATGTTTTTCTTGAAGTTATTATATAGCAATTTACATCCATTCAAACAAGTATGCTAGATCCATGATGTGCTGTCACATGATAGCAAGAAAGGATGAAGGGCTCAATACACGCCATGGCATGTGAATTGAGAGTTGATGAAGATGAGCCCAGAAACTGAAAACAACACTCGGAGAGCGATTCAAGTCGCCGTTGCTCAAGGGTTCATGGCCCTGTCGCAAGATTGCGATTCAACGATGACCCCCTTATTTTGTGACTTGCAAACCCCCTAGTATGGTTAAGGGTTTTGTGTGGGCGGAGCTTGTGCAAAACACAACCCTACATCATACTACGGGGTTTGCAGGTTAAAAAAGAAGGCAACGACTCGATCGTGACCGAGCGAAAACACCCCTTTCAAACATTTTTGTTTGTCAGGAAAACCCACAAGGCTTGCGATGCAAACCGCATTCAAACACTATGCCGAATAAGGTGGAGGGTTTTCAGTTTTATAAACGTGTGGATTCCCTTTCAATGCACGAGGTGTCTCGGACCCTCCATGCAATCCGCAATGAAGGCCTCCCTGTTGCAGTCACAAGCGCATGGATTGAGGGGTTTGTGAATGAATTGCGAAAATGCTCACGTGAGCACTCTAAAAATACATGCATGTCACATCACTTTGACTTGAAACTTGCGCCGAAAGCCTTGAAATCCAAAAGGGGCATGATTATCCAAAATCTCAGTTTTGGGGCATTGAATAATTGAAATAAGAATTACACCAGACAAGGGGAAGATTTGACTTGAGCTTAAGGGTTAAAGAAGTAACATCAAGGTGTACAATGTGCTTTGAGACACATCAGAAAGACAATGTATTTCACGATTGGATTTGTATGAGACACGATGTCTGACATGAAAACAGACAATGTGAGTTTATCTGTTAGATGTAAGTTAACATAGAACAATGAAGTCTGAATGTAATGTATTCAACGGAATCCTTGGCCGACTAGGCCAAAACCGTGGTGCTTCAGGGTCTTTGACCCTCAAGCCATCCCGTCTCACTGCCCACAGTCCTAGGTGACCCGCTCGAGCCACGTGGCTCCTTCCACCGGTCTGCGTGGCACTTCCACACTACTATGAACATTTGCCAAAAGAATTTTTTTCCTGGACTGCTTTCAGTTCCCGATCTCGTCCGACTCTCGTAACTTTTTCTTGCATCCCCCACTCCCACAACCCCCCCCC